>AWOL01S0021260.1:5042-59532 GCA_000715115.1 Nicotiana otophora
AAAAAAAAAATGAAGATGCCATCTGAAATCTAAGAAAATACTCAAAGCGGAAAAAATTTCTTCAAAAAAAAAACATTACGTCAAAGGCAACTACAATAGTTTAACAATACAATTTATGAGTTTCCAATCGTTTATGGATAGTACATATCTGTAAACAATATTTATGTGTGTCCGTCCAAGTTGCACCATGCTAGCGGCACATCCATTCTTGTCACCACACCATTAGTTTCCTCCGGACCACAATATAACAAACAGACCCAACAATTTCATAAGTCAAAATGATGCAAGTATAGAAAAATCAAAGAGCGCTAAAGAGAACTGAAAGTGAGGAATTTCAAAAAGAAAACATTACGTCAAAGTCATCTAGCTGCCAATTCATAAGGGGTAACACGTTTCGGTACCTAATTCCTAAATTGCTCGTCCAAGAAAATGAAGACAAAGGGGGTTAAATCACTAAGTTAAATCTTATATCCAAGATTCAAAATATCGTAAGAAAGCATTCTTAAAATTAAAAGAAAGCAGAAGAAGAATTTGAGGAACTTCGAAACTTACGCGCATAAAGACCAGGCGCTAATGTTTAGCTATTAAATCAGGAAAACCATCATACTAATTACTAAAGTAACTCAGTTGCAAATATTTGGTGAAAGTCATATTAACTTAAGAGACAACATCATACACCAAAAATAAAATTCGAGAATAATCATGAAAGAAACCAAAAAAAATGAGCAAAAAGATTGGAGAAGGCTTGAACTTCTTGTTGATGGAGAAGTGAAGACGAAAAGTGGAAGTAATCATAGTAGCATATGTCGTTATACGGCAGAAGATATAGGAGGCATTTCATTTGATTAAGGCTACGTACCCGACCGGTCGTTTTGCTTTCTAGATCTATGTTCCCCTATTCAAGACTCCCCATATATGCTTCTACTGTTTTATAACTTGTGGGGATGGTTGGTTCGGGTTTAAAAGAGTTCGGACTGAAATCGGAACACTAAGTTCCTTAATAGTGGCTTATAATGGTTAAGTTTGACTTGAGTCAACGTTTTAAGTAAACGACCTTGAAACGGGATTCGATAGTCCCAATAGGTTCGTATGATGATTTTGGACTTGGGCGTATGTTCGGATCGGGTATCGGATGACCCGGAGCGTTTCGGCACTTAATATTGGAAGCTGGCACATTGAAGGTTTTCAAGTTCTTTAAGTTTGGTTTAGAGTAGGTTTTTGGTGTTATCGAGGTCCGTTTGGGATTATGAGCCTGGAAATAGTTCTGTATGGTGATTTGTGACTTGCACGCAAAATTTAATGTCATTTCGAGTAGTTTAGATATGATTCGGCGCGTTCGTAGTAAGTTGGAAAAACTTGAAGTTCATAAGTTGATTTGATTTGGTTTTGGGGTGCGAATCATAGTTTTGATATTGTTTTATGCATTCCGAGGGTTTGAGCGAGTCCGTTTATGTCTACGAACTTGTTGGTATGTTTGGGCGAGGCCCCGGCGACCTCGGGTGCTATTTGTACGATGTGCGGAACATGTTTGGACTTGGAATAATTGCTGAAGCAGCAAGGGTTCTAGTGCGTTTGCACCTGCGAAGAATTGGCCGCAGGTGCGAGCTCGCAGAGGCGAGCCAATGACCGCAGAAGCGGCTTAGAGTGGGCTGGCCAGTGGTCGCAGAAGCGAAGAATGTACCGTACCTGCAAGTTCGCAAGTGCGAGGATTTCGATCGCAAATGCGGAAAATGCCAGCCAACTTGGGTTCGCAGGTGCTATCCACTTTTCCGCAAAAGCGGGCTCGCACAAGCAAGAATTTATCCATAGAAGCGAGAGTGAATGGCCTAGGCAAGGTCCGCACCTGCAACGATATGTCCGCAGAAGCGGAGCCGCAGGTGCGACTGTTTTGCTGCAGGTGCGAAAATCGATAGGGCAGTAAGGTGCATTTATATCGGACTTAGGTGTGGTTTTATCTCATTTTCACTTGGGGTGGTCGATTAAGGAGATCTTGGAGAGTGGTTTTTCGCCTATCATCGTGAGGTAAGTAATTACTACTTAATCTGAGTTTAATACGCAAATTTTGGGTAGATTCTTGACACGTAAATTGTAGAAATTATGGGTTTAGTTGAAAAACTTAGGTTTTGATAAAAATGGGATTAGACCACGAAAATGATTATGGAATTGAGTAGAAACTATATATTTGGGTTCGTGAGACTATGGGTAACATTTATTTTCAAAAATTTCCGAAATTCGGGTACGTGGGTCCGGGGTAAATTTTAGGAATCTTTCAATTTGGGTTGGGTAATTACTCTAGGAGCTAAATTATGAACTTTTGAGAATATGTTTATTAATTTATATAAAAGTTGGCTAGTTTCGGATTGTTCGGCATCGGCTTGAGGATTTAGAGGAAATATGTTGACCGAAAGTGAGTTTTGGGACAAGATAAGTCTCTTGCCTAGCCTTTAAGAGGAAATTTATCCCATACAACAATAACAACAACAACAACCCAGTATAATCTCACTAGTAGGGTCTGGGGAGGGTAGTGTGTACGCAGACCTTACCCCTACCCTGGGGTAGAGAGTCTGTTTCCAAATGACCCTCGACATCCTTCCCTCCAAGAACTCCCCACCTTTCTCTTGGGGTGACTCGAACTCACAACCTTTTGGTTGGAAGTGGAGGGTGCTTACCATCAGAGCAACCCACCTTGTCGCGAAAATTTATCCCATAGGTATTTTAAATTACTATTTGCTTCTAATTGTGGGTGTTATGTACGCACGAAGTGACGATAGTCCGTACGTAGCTATAAATCAGGCTTATGTTCGGGCAGTTTTAGGACCCTATCATGAAATACTTGTATTGTTTGTACTCTACTTGTTAATTTAAGTGCTTAAATTATATTGAAACTTGATAAAGGATTCGTAAAGACCGAATTTCATTTATTTTGAGTTTTGGCGGGTTGCTTGACCGTTAGTAGAAATTGTGCTTCCTTGTGTATTATTCTTGTGATAGCCATTGAATCGGATGTTCGTAGAGTATTCTCTCTTCTTGCGGAGCGGGCCAAACGCCTCGGCAATATAATATATGCATCTATGGTTTGTGTCGATCGACCCTCGGCAGTGTACATATTATTCTAGATCGGGTCGTACGACCTCAGTATAAATCGTACGTGATAATGCTCGGAATCCAATTATACTTGATATTACTTCCATGACTTGATAAATTATAGTTTACTTGATGGCCCGTATTTGTTGAAGCTATTATCTAACTGGAGCTTTTAAATTGACTTCTAGTTAAAGAATCACTTATTTACTATTTGTTATTGTGTTATTATTATTGATGTATTCCATGCCTTTTTAGAATTTCCGTACTTTATTTATTGGCCCATAGTAAGTGTCGATGTCGACTCCTCGTCACTACTTCTTCGAGGTTAGACTAGATACTTACTGGGTACATATTGTTTACGTACTCACGCTACACTTTTGTACTAATCGTGCAGGATCTGAGACAGGTACATCTGACAGTCATTCAGGCGCGCACCCCCGTTACCCTGAGGCATAATGGTGAGCTGTTATCTATGTCCATTCTACAGCGCCCGCAGTCTCTCTTTTTTATTTACTTTCTGTCTATCTTATTCCAGACAGTAGCATAGGTGGTTTTGTATATTCTATTAGTTGCTCATACACTTGTGACACCGGATTTTGGGAGTATTCTAATAGACACTTTATGATTTTGAGCATTAATTTCACTGTATTTACTTTCTCATTAGTTTATGCTTTACCTTACTATATGTTCCCACTATTCATTTACTTAATAAATAATAATCAATTACTTTGAAATTATTAAAAAGGAACAAATACATGACTAGTTCACCGTTGGCTTGCCTAGCGGTGACGTTTGGCGCCATCACGGCCTATAGGAAAAATTGGGTCGTGACAACTTGGTATTAGAGCACTAGGTTCACGCAGGTCTCACAAGCCATGAGAAGGCCTAATAAAATCTTGCAGATCGGTGCGGAGACTCCGTACTTATCTTCGAGAGGCTAAAGGGTGTTAGGAAACTTCTCTTTCTTCATCTCCTATTGTGCAGTTAATGTTGTGCTAAGTATCTTTATCTTATTCTCTCACATATGGTGAGAACGTGCACAGAAGATGTACCCGACCGTGGAGGAGTTGCTCCCTTATTGCTAGAGGTCGAGGAAGAGGCCGAGGGAGAGCTCCAGCTCGTGCTAGAGGACGAGGGCATCCTAGAGTTGCTCTGGTTGTACAACCATTAGATCCAATGGAGGATACTCTTTTTGGGGAGCAGGGCGACATACTTGCAGCAGAGCCAGACCCAACGGATTTCATGTCCGCACCAGGATTCCAGGAGGGTCATGGGCCGTATGATGCGATTTATGGACAGTATGATGCAGGGTGGTTTATTTCTAGCAGACCCAGCCACATCTCAGGCGGGCGGGGGAGTACAAACCCCCACCTCTCAAGCTCTAGGGCATACAACTACCGTATATTAGACCCCGGGTGCACTACCCGTGGGCAGAGCTCAGCCAGTTGCAGCGGCTATACCAGAGCCCAGACCAGCCGCGGCTATTGGATAGATGGACCATGCTACATCCTCCTGCCTTTGGCGGTAAGTGATATGAGGACCCCCATGACTTTATTGATAGTTATAGGGACACACTACACAACATGAGGATATTGGAGTCCCACGGGGTGGACTTTACCACCTTTCAACTGGAGGGCAGGGCCCGTAGATGGTGGCAGTCTTATCTTCTCGGCAGACCAGCAAGTTCTCCTCCCTTGACTTGGGACCAGTTCACACGTCTCTTTCTGGAGATATATATCCCACTTTCTCAGAGGGAAGAGTTATGGGGTCAGTTCGAGTGACTCCAGTAGGGTCAGATATTTGTGACCGACTATGAGGCGAGATTCTCTGAGCTCTTTCGCCATGCACTTATGATACTCTCCAGTGATGCACAAAGAGTGCGGAGGTTTATTACGGGTTTGCACTATGGTATCCAGGTCACTATGGCCCAAGAGGTTCAGATGGGTACTCTTTACGAGCAAGTTGTGGAGATATCTTGGAGGATCGAGGGTATCCGTTAGCAGGGGCCGAAAGCAGATACCGAGAGACAAATAGTTTCGATATTCTGGAGGATTCGGTGGTGCTCCGTCTGGGGGCAGAGGTCAGTTTGTGAGGGACTAGTCTAGCAGGCCCACGTATCCAGCACCGCCGCCTTCTTGGGGTGCTCCAGTGCGGTCCTATTTCAGTGCCATTCCAGAGAGCTCCTACTGTCCACCGGCTATTCAGGGTTCCTCCAGTGGGAGTTCAGGTCCCTAGAGTCAGACTCAGGGTCAGTCATCTTCCGCACTAAGAGGTTGTTTCAAGTACGAGGATCTTAGTCATGTGAGGAGATTCTGCCCCAGGCTTCGGGGCAAGGCAGTACAACAGGGCATCAGCCTATGATTATCGCACCAGCCGTCCGGCCTCCCAGAGGCGAAGGGCAGGTGAGTAGGGGACATCCTAGAGGTGGAGGCCATTCAGGTGGTGCTCAAACTAGGTTCTATGCCTTTTCAGCCAGACCAGATGCTGTAGCCTTAGATGCTGTGATCGCATGTATTATTTCTGTCTGCGGTAGGGATGCTTCTGTACTATTTGATCCAGGGTCTATGTATTCATATGTTTCCTCTCTGTTTGCTCATGTTCTGGGTGTTCCTCGCGAGTCCTTCGGTACTAGTGTCCACACAGTGGGCGATTCTGTTGTTGTGGATCGGATTTACCAGTCATGTATCGTGACTTTATGTGGTTATGAGACTAGAGAAGATCTTCTGTTGCTCAATATGACCGACTTTGAGGTCATCTTGGGCATGGACTGGTTGTTTCCATATCATGTCGTCCTTGATTTCCATGCCAAGACTATTACCTTGGCAATGCCAGAGTTGCCTAGATTGGAGTGGAAGGGTTCATCTGGCAGTGCATCTAGTCGGGTTATCTCTTTCATGAAGGCTCGACACATGGTCGAGAAGGGTTCTTTGGCTTATCTAGCTTAAGTTCGAGATACTGCTGCAGAGACTCCGACGATTAATTCAGTACCCGTGGTACGGGAGTTCTCCGGTGTGTTTCCTTCTAATCTACCAGGCATTCCACTAGATCGTGATAACGATTTCTGTATTGATTTGGCTCCAGGTACCCAGCCTATCTCTATTCCACCTTACCACATGGCTCCGAAAGAGTTGAAGGAGTTGAAAGAACAGCTTGAGGAGTTACTAGCAAAGGGGTTCATCAGACCGAGTGTGTCGCCTTAGGGTGTACAAGTGTTGTTCGTAAAGAAGAAGGATGGGACTATATGGATGTGCACTGATTACCGCCAGTCGAACAAAGTTACCATTAAGAACAAGTACCCATTGCCACATATTGATGATTTGTTTGACCAGTTGCAGGGTGCCAGGGTGTTCTCTTAGTGTGACTTGAGATCGGGGTATCATCAGCTGAAGATTCTTGATTCGGATGTTCTGAAGACGGCTTTCTGGACTAGATATGTCCATTATGAGTTTATGGTGATGTCCTTCGGCTTGACCAATGTCCCGACGACGTTTATGGATTTGATGAACTGGGTGTTCAGACCATATATTGACTCATTTATCATTGTCTTCACTGATGACATACTGATCTACTCGCGTAGCATGGAGGATCACGAGCAGCATTTGAGAGTTGTGCTTCAGACCTTGCGGGAATAGAAGCTATATGCTAAGTTCTCCAAGTACGAGTTCTGGTTATATTATGTGGCATTCTTGGGGCATGTTGTATCAGGTGAGGGTATTAAAGTAGATACCAGGAAGATCGAGGAAGTCCATAGTTGGCCTCGTCCTACCACAGCGACCAAGATCAGTAGTTTCTTAGGGTTAGCAGATTATTATCGCCGGTTTGTAGAGGGCTTCTCATCTATTGTAGCACCTTTGACTAGATTGACCCAGAAGGATGCTCTGTTTCCAATGGTCTGATGATTGCAAGGTGAGCTTTCACAAGCTCAAGACAACTTTGACTACAGCACCAGTGTTAGTGTTGCCTTCCAGTTCGGGGATGTATATTGTGTATTGTGACACTTCACACGTTGGCCTAGGTTGTATATTGATGCATAAGGGGCAAGTTATTGCATATGCTTTACGTCAGTTGAAGCCCCGTGAGAAGAATTACCCCTTACATGATTTGGAGTTGGCTGCGATAGTTCATGCTCTCAAGAGCTAGAGGCACTATCTTTATAGGGTGTCCTGTGAGGTTTACACTGATCATCGCAGCTTGCAGCATTTTTTCAAGTAGAGGGATCTCAATTTGAGGCAGCGCAGGTGGCTTTAGTTACTAAAGGACTATGATATTACCATCCTTTATCATCCGGGCAAGGCGCATGTGGTTGTGGATACCTTGAGCCAAAAGACTGAGAGTATGGGTAGTTTGGCATTCATTTCAGCGGAGGAGAGGCCATTGGCTTTGGACATTCAGTCCTTGGCTAACAGACTTGTGAGGTTGGATATTTCCGAGCCCAGTGGAGTCCTTGCATGCGTCGTCTCTCAGTCTTCATTATTCGAGCAGATCAAGGCTCATCAGTACGACGACTCGCACTTGTTGGTTCTTAGGGAGACGGTATTTCAGTGTGGTGCCAAGGAGGTTACTATCGGTGAGGATAGTGTTATGCGACTCCAGGGTCATCTATGTTAATACAAAAAATATGAATAGCAAAGTTAATACAAGAGAAATAGCCATAATACACAAAGTATATTATAGACTAATGAAAACAACATTAGCCCCAAAAGCTAAAACCAAGAACATAGTAATATTTTCGTCCCCAGAATGATCAAGTGGGATGAAATTTTGTCGAAAGATGAATGGCATTTTGATGCCATCACCCAGCAAAATACGAACCTGAGAGTTCTTTGATCGAACAAGTCATTCAATATCCAACAGGAGCCATCGATTATGAGATTTTCCATTTCTATTTTGTCAAGTCTAAGCTTAACAACTTTTATTTTATCTTTTACAGATTTTAATTCAATCTGTAGATGTTGAATAGTAGGTTTATTGTCTTTGACAGAAAATCTATTCATAACCTCTTTCATATTAAAAGGTTTTATTTTAAGATGATTTCCCTTTTGATTTATGATAATATTTTTTTAATTATGTTAAATATTTTCTTTTGATTTCTTCATCATCTATGTGATTAATAATATCAAATAAGACTTTTTTTGAGTCATTAGTAATAACTTTAATAGAATTTTGACCGCATACACATATGGCACAAGTGCAGCTATAGTTGTCTTCTTTAGAGCTACTGCTGCTATCTGAGCTATATGCTACATCGATTAATTCATTATCACTATCTGAATAACTTTCATCTGATGACGATGAACTATTATCATTTTCTTCAAGAATAGCATGGAGCTTTTCTTTAGTGTTTTCATCTATTTTTAGAAGATTTACTTTCTTCTTTTTCTTGTTGGTGACTGGACATTCATTTGCTCTATGCCCTGTCTTTCCACATGACCAACACTTATCACCGTGTTCCTTTTTGAAACGCCTTTTGAACCTTTTCCTTTTAGGGGTTCCTTATTTCTTTTCTTTATGCTTATGGCGTCTTTTGGATTTTTCCGAAGATTTTTTGTGTTGTTTTGCTCTTTTAGATGGAGCACCAATTGTTTTAAAACCAAAGTCTTGGCAGAAACTACCTAACTCTGTTTTGGATTAAAGTCTGTCCTTTTTAATAAGACTTTTAAGTTTTAGGTATGTACATAAGTCAAGACCTGTTACATTAATGAAACTGATTAAATCTCCATATGTAAGATTATCATAAGGGATTTGGCCATTAAATTTATCTTTGATTTTTGTTCTTACCTTTTCGGCAATTAATCTTGGTAGTCCGCTGATAAATCTTTCTTTCCAGAAAGCACTACCACAGTCTTCTAATCATTACCTTTTCTACAAACATATCTTTATACCACCTAAAATTTATTAATTTTGGGCAGTTAAGATTGTTAAGAAGTTCTAAATTCCTATCTTGAAAAGGTTTTGGTTCTCCAATAAAGTGTTTAGCAATACAATAGATTAAAGCTGCAGAAGCATCTTATCTAGCTTCTTGTTCTGCAACTTTCATATTACCTTCAATTTTTACTACAATTGCTACTGTAGTGGTTCCAAGGATTTGACCTTTATTTTCTTCGGAGAGATAATTGTCCCACCAATTTTTTAATACACCAGTAAATCCTGAAACTATTAAGGTTGCAGCATATTTGTCTGATGCGTTTTTAATTTTATAAGTGGTGACTGCAATTCCTATTTCATGGAGTTTTTTTATAGATTTGGCTTTCTACCAACCTATCTATATTCTATTCTGTAATTCCAGTTCCACTATGACTGGAGCTAGTTAGATAAATATCTTCTTCGAATTGGACATCTCAGAAGGATGCTTTATTATAGTAATTCTTTTTGTTAGAATGTGTGGTATCATGAGTGATTCTATTGATTTCGAAGTCAATCGTTTTAATTGTAGAGATGACTTTTCCTGTCAGTACATATTTTATTTTACTAATTGCTTCGAAAATATCTCTAGATTTTTTTATTAAATTTTCTAGATTTTTCTTTTTACCATGGAAGTCTTCTTTTGCCTTTAGAGCAGTATATTCGTTTTCAATAGCACTTAATTTGTTTTGTAGATTGTGAAGCTCTATGGATTTATCATTTTTACTAGTGCTAGCTTGGTTGGAAGTCGTATTTGGTTTAGAGATTGTCAATTTAGTTTTAAGTTGATCTTCGATCTTTTCCAGAAGTTTATCTGTAAAATCGAATTTTTCTTTTTAACTCAGGAAATTTTTCTTTAGAAAATTCTGAAAGTTTTATTATTGGATGTGTTTCAATTGTATGGACTGTTATGGACTTTGTGGGTATTCCTAATTTATTAGTATCTTTTAATTGGTTTGATACTACATGTAACATGTTATTAGTGTAATTGTTTTGCATAATAATCTTATTTATTTCTTTGTTAGTTGTCTACTTTATGTGTGAACGCTTTCTTTTTTGAAAGGAGAAGCAGTGATTACTTCATTTTAGACTGGTATTAGAATTTCTTCTAATGGCAGAGTAGTGGCTTCTATTATACCTTTGTTTTTGGTATACCGCCGATTAACTAACATTTGCAGGGATTCCTTTTGATTGGAAATTTGTCATGTTATTTCAAACCATTTAAAGAATTCAATATTACATTTGATTCTTTTTAAGTCTTTAATCTATTTATCTTTAAAAGATAACCTCTGTTTTAAGGAATACGTATCTACGTACCATTTTCTATTAATAGTACTGTTGGGGTGTACCCATTGAGCATCTAGACTTTTACAATTTATTTCAAAGTCATCGGCTCTGATTACCTTTAGTTGATCAATTATTTCTACAGTCGGGCTTCTTGGAGTGGCTACAAAGGGTCCGTTATGATAAATAACTTGGGGAACAGTTTTATTAAAATCTACTCCCTTAAATTTTGTGTTAATTTCTTCAATTAACTCTTCATTAGTATCGTTACTTCCATTTCCCTCCGGTGGTTTGAAAGAAGAAGGTCTAGTAAAAGACATTCTTCTACTAGAAGAAGATTCACTAGCTAAGCCTGATCTTAAGAATTTTAAGTCGATGGCTCATGTTGGATATTGAATGACTTGTTCGATGAAAGAACTCTCAAGTTCGTATTTTGCTGGGTGATCGCATCAAAACGCCATTCATCTTTAGACAAAATTTCATCCCACTTGATCATTCTGGGGACGAAAGTATTATTATGTTCTTGCTTTGCTTCCATGAGCATAGTAAATCCTTTATTACTTTCGATTTTAACTTTTGGGGCTAAGGTTGTTTTCATTAGTCTGTAATATACTCTGTATATTATGGCTATTTCTCTTGTATTAGCTTTGCTATCATACTTTTTGTTTTTATATTAAGAATTAATGTATCCAAAACATTCTTGTCATTTATGTCAACCGAAAAGTTTGGATAACAATTAAAGTATACTGGACCTTGGGCTAGGTTACTTTGTAACACTCCTATAATAAATCATCAAAGTTTAATAATCAGTCATCTCTTAATAAAAGACAAAGAGGGGTGTCTAAACCTAATCTGTATAAAGGTTTGATTGCCACTTGTACTAATCCAATATGAAAAAAATTATGTCTTTCCTATATTGTTGAATATCTTGTGTTGCCAGTAACTTGATTGTTTATATCGAGTTATTAATGGCAATAGTCGATTCACATGTTTTGATGTTATAATCTTTTATAAAATAAAACTTGCCAGTATGATATGTTGTACTGTAGGATTCTTTTGGAATACTCCAGTTTTGTAAATCATTTTCAATTTTGGCAATATCGATGAGGATGGTGTTATGCGACTCCAGGGTCGTCTATGTGTTCCTAATGTTGATGGACTGAGGGAGAAGATTTTAGAAGAGGCACACAATTCTCGGTATTCTATTCATCCAGGTGCTACAAAGATGTATCGCGACCTGCGGCAGCATTATTGGTGGAAGCGGATGAAGAAGGACATAGTTGAGTAAGTAGCGAGGTGCCTAAATTGCCAACATATTAAGTATGAGCACCAAAGGCCAGGTGGCCTACTTCAGCAGATGGTTATACCTGAGTGGAAATGGGAGCACATCACTATGGACTTCATAGTTGGGTTGCCGCAGACTTTGAGGAAGTTTGATACAGTTTGGGTCATTGTCGACAGGTTGACCAAGTCGTCACACTTTATTCCGGTTGTGACTACGTATTCTTCAAAGAGATTGGCCCAGATTTACATTTAGGAGATTGTTCGGTTGCATGGTGTGCCTATTTTCATCATTTTAAATAGAGACCTTCAGTTTACTTCGCACTTCAGGAGAGCATTTCAGAGCGAGTTAGGTACCCGGGTAGAGCTCAGCACAACTATTCATCCGCAAACCGATGGACAATCAGAGCGGACGGTTCAGATCTTGGAGGATATGCTCAGGGCATGTGTGATTGACTTCAGAGGGCAGTAGGGTCGATTCTTGCCTTTGGCCGAGTTTTCTTATAACAACAGTTATCATTCCAGCATTGAGATGGCTCCATTTGAGGTTTTGTATGGTCGGCGATGTCGTTCGCCCATCGGATGGTTTGAGCTCGGCGAGGCTAGGTTATATAGTACTGATTTAGTGAAGGATGACTTGGAGAAGGTGAAGTTGATTTAGGAACGACTTCGCACAGCACAGTACAGACAGAAGATTTACGCAGATCAGAAGGCGCGTGATTTATCATTTATGGTGGGCGAGAAGGTTCTCTTGAAAGTCTCGTCGATGAAAGGAATCATAAGGTTCGGGAAGAAGGGCAAATTGAGCCCAAGATTTATAGGTCCATTTGAATATTGAGGCGAGTTGGGGAGGCTGCTTATGAGCTTGCTTTGCCTCCCAGACTATCGGGAGTTCATCCAATTTTCCATGTGTCTATGCTCCAGAAGTATCATGCTGGCATGTCGCATGTGTTAGACTATAACACGGTTCAGTTAGATGAGAGCATGTTGCCATTATTGACAGGCAGGTTTGCCAGTTGAGGTCTAAGAAGATTTTTGCGGTAAAGGTTTAGTGGAAGGGTCTACCAATCGAGGAGGCAACTTGGGAGAAAGAGGAGGACATGCAGAGCAATTATCCACACCTATTCAGCACTCCAGGGATGATTCTAGACCCGTTCGAGGACGAACGTTTGTTTAAGAGGTGGAGAATGTAACGATCCGACCGGTCATTTTACTTTCTAGATCCTCGTTCCCCTAATTAAGACTACTTGTATGTGCTTATACTATTTTATGACATGCAGGTATGGTTAGTTCGGGTTTGGAAGGGTTCAGGTTGAAATCGGAACACTTACTTCCTTAATAGTGGCTTATAATGGTTAAGTTTGACTTGAGTCAATGTTTTGAGTAAATGACCTCAGAACTAGGATTTTACGGTCCCAATAGGTTTGTATGATGATTTTGGACTTGGGCGTGTGTTCGGATCGGGGTTTGGATGATTCGGGAGCGTTTCGGCACTTAATATTGGAAGTTGACACATTGAAGGTTTTCAAGTTCTTTAAGTTTGTTTTATAATAGGCTTTGGTGTTATCGAGGTCCATTTGGGATTCCGAGTCTGTGAATAGTTCTGTATGGTAATTTGTGACTTGCACGCAAAATTTGGTATCATTCTAAGTAGTTTAGGTATGTTTCGGTGCGTTCGGAGAAAGTTGGAAAACTTGAAGTTCATAAGTTGATTTGATTTGGTTTTGGGGTGCGAACCATAGTTTTGATATTGTTTTACGTGTTCCAAGGGTTCAAGTGAGTCCGTTTTATGTCCACGAACTTCTTCTTATGTTTGGGTGAGGCCTGATCTCGGCCAGACCCACACCACAATTAAGTAGTGAAGCTGTTGATGCAATAATAAACCCGACGAAGGTCGGGATCGAATCCACAGGGAGTTAGAATATGGGATTAGGTGTATATCTAAGTTAATTGCACGTTTTGGCTCCAATTACACTTTCACAAACTTGATTGGTGTTCTACTTCTACTTTACTCTATTATTTGCAAGTATAAAACTAAAGACAATATTTTTGGTTTTGAGTTTTTCAAATGATTAAAAGGAACTAGGGTCGTGACTTCTACCTAGGTAGTTATTTAATTGGTTGTAAACTCCATGGAAAATTTGATTAGTTGGAGTTGTGATGTGGCAATCACATCCGAGTACTCACTCTATACCTCTCGGTAGTTGGAATGATTTTGCCCAATTTGGCTTTCTCAAGTCCATGGGTATTTGCAGAATACAAGTGATATTAACTCAAGTCGGGTATTACTATATCTAGGTTTAACCCTTTAATCGGGACTATCAATTTCTTGAGTTCACCCCAATTTTTTATTAGCCACGTTTTCCTAGACTAAGTCTCTCTTTCTCAAGAAGAGGCTAATTCAAATAGGCATGAATAAATGTTTGCAACCATTGATTCTAGGGTTCAATCATGAACAAGGCTAAATATCACTAACCCAATCAAAAATAAGCCCTAAATTAAACACCCATCAAATACCCACACTAGGGTTGGGTCACAACCCTAGCTAAAGATTTAGTTGCTCATGAAAAGTACATAAATCAAAGAACAAATTAAGATATAATGCATATTAATTGATTGGGGAAAGAAAATCTAATGTATAGATATTAATCTAGTACAGAAATCCTCAAAATATCAAAGACAACGGCTCAGGTGCTCTTCTCCAACGTCACTTGACCTAAAAACGACAAAAAGTTCTATTTATACTAAGCTGAAAATATCTAACAAAATTGCCCATGTGGAGGTTGTGCGGCCGCATAATTCTGGTGCGGTCCGCACATTGAGCTTCTGTGGCCGCACAATTATTGTGCGGTCCGCATTCTTGGAATTTTGGGCTTGGGACTTCGGGGCTTCTGCGGTCCGCATAAAAACGAGTGTGGCCGTGCTTCTGATTGTGCGACCGCATAAAAATGATGCGGTCCGTACACCTTGATTTTGAACTTGAATCCAACTCTCTGATTCTTCACTCCTGCGGACCACATAAAGTGAGTGCTTCCGCATAATTTTGGTGCGGTCCGCACTCCTTCAGCTTGCCCAAATACCATTCTCAGAATCTCCTCTGTGAGGCCGCACTAGAATTGTGCGGTCCGCACTGGTGGCCTTTTTGCCCTGTTTTGGTTCTTGTTCACTTTTTGACTCCTTTATGAGTTGATTTATACTTCTTTGGATCATCTCCCAATATTTCTGCAAGTAAGCACATTTACGTAGGTCATTGTGGATCCAAACTCCTCCTCCTCTATTCTTCATTAGCACATCTTACTTTAGAATGCAGCACTCGATACAAGGATTGTGAAAGGTTCGCTCATCTCTCTCAAAAGAATGCTACAAGTCCAGCTCTAAGTACCATAAGCTTTCCCCTCATGTAAATCACCACTAATGTAAGCTCACTCAACTTGAAATCATGTAGGGCTTTTGCGGGATATAATGAAGGCTTTTGGACCAAGGTAGGACTTGTTGGAATATAATGGTTTCATCTTTCCTTAAGCACTCCATTTTCTCTTTTCGGCTCATACTTTCTCGACTCTTTGAGTCATTTTCTTCTTCCTCGGGGGAACTGGAGAGATGTAACGTCACTCTTTCTTGATCATGATATTCCTTTTTCTCCTTTTCTATTTACTTCAGCCTTTTATCCCCACTTTTTTTTGAATTCCCTTCAACTCTTCATTTTATTCACTTTCTTTTTGGCATTTTGTTTTTCTTTGCCTTCCCTTTTCTTCATTTCTTTCTCTTCTTTGTACCTTTTATCACTTCAAACTCCTTGTCTCTCTCCCAAACTTATGTTTTTGCCCATTGTTTCTCAAGAATGCTAAGGAAAGATCGGGTGCCAAGATAGGGTCACTACAAAATGGATAAAGGCTTGTAACGTGGTTATTGAAAGAAAAAAGCTTTGGCTCAAAGGGGTTGACTAGGGTTATCACATTGGTAGGCTATGGAAGATTTCAAATTGGATCAAGGAGTGCCTACAATCATTTCTCAAGCCAAGCCACACTTAGAATTTCACCTAGAAAAATATTTTGGGCAAGTTCTAGACTATTGGCACGAGAACTTAGACTTGCAATTCAATACCTCACCTCTCACACTGCTGGATTGCTAAAGAGAACAGAGTCGAGGGCCCACAACAACCCTAGATAAGATTGAGAATCATAAATGGCTCGACTGAACCACTCGATGACTGTTTAAGTGTTGACAAGCGTCTAAAGGTCACAACTAGAGCTATTTTATGCCAACAACTTTGTTTTTAACCATAAGATCAGAGGTAAATATGTTGGTACCAAGTGAAGCATGCTCGAGACACTTTTATTCATTACTACTTTATTTTGTCGAAACATAAAAGAAAACGGGCTCAATCCCTTAAGAAGGTTGTCACGCCATCCATCATTGGGAAGAGCCACCTGGTTCACTCAAAATCCACCTTTGGAAAGAACCATGGCATTAAGAAAACCAAAGGCTTATTGTTCACTCAAAACGTAAAAAGAAGCTAACAAATTAAAAAGAAGCTACTAAAGTAAATAAGAAGTTATACTACTAAGGAAAAGCAAACTAAAGAAGCTATGAAGTAAACTACAGGAAGCGAGATAAATGAATATACAAATCGAAGTGAAATGAATATATACATAAGGGAAATTAATATCTACATCAAATGGGGAGAATATATACATACCAAAGGAAAAATAAGAATGAAAGAAAAATAGTATCAGAGTTATTACATGCCAAATGTCAAATGTTAATTAATCAAAATAGACCACCTCCCAAATGAAAAATAAGCATTGTCCCCAATGCTTAACAAAAATAAGAACAAGGAAGGGGTAGAGAGTTAAGAGAACTCCCAATATGGTCTCAGTCTGCATGGGATCACCAGCACCATATGTCTCCTCTAATTGTATGTCATCATCTCATGGCTGAGGGACAACAGTGTTGTTGAGCATCTGTATCATCTCCTCAGCAGTGTGTGCAGTCGCAACCGGCTCCTCAGACTGGCCGGATGTTGCCTGTGCTGTGGGGACTGTCTGCTCCATAAGCAAGTCCAATGGAACATCTCCAGCAAATACAATCTTTTCAACCTCTTTGCTCAGCTTCTCTACCGATTTCTTTGATACCTGGGATCTATGCATCTTCTTGACTTGTTTACCCAAATCCTTAATAACCTTCCCATGTGTCGCCAGAGTATCAATAATGGTATTCTGGTTCTCCAGAATCTTCTTCAATGTTTCCTCCACTGATAGAGGTACATGTGGCTCTGCTGGGGTTGTTGGGGCTGAGGACTGTGCTGCAACAACACTGGATATATCAGTCAGCTTTGTAGTAGCTGCCTGCATCCAGTTGTTGAGACTCGCCAATGTTTGGGAGACTCGCAGCATAGTTTGAGGATATGTAGATGAAGCCGACACTGATAATGGCACTAATAGTCTAGCAGAAGTAGTTGGTCCGGAAGATGAAGGTGGCATGGGTGTTGTCCCGGTAGAAGTATCGGCTGCGGTGGATGGCTCGACAGCTGAATCAGTAACCACTACCATTGGATCCTCAGACTGGCTCGTGGAGGTAGTAGCTTTACCCTTGAATTTTGGGTTGTCAGCTCCCTGAATTTGGTACCAAGAGAAAGGCTTCCTGGCCTTCACTCGGTGTCATAATGCCTTGGCTCCACCCTTTGGTCCTTGAAGTACTCTGTGAGGAAGTTCGGGTACGGGTAGGACCTTTCATCTTTTTGGACAGCCAGAGTGATGTTTGTGGACATGATAGCACCCACATCAATTGGGTACCCATCCATAACTGAGGCTACCAAGACTGTACGGGGAAGTGGAAGATTGTTCTCGTTGAGTCATGGATCAATGCGGCTACATACAAATGTTTGTCACTCTTTTGCTTCAAAGTTTAGGGTGGCTCGGACTATTGGAACTCCTGTTGTGAGCAACGGAGGTGCTGACCCTCGAATAGCCAGAATCTCAACTAGCCATGGACGATCTGTGTCACCCATAGCCAGCTTCTCCAGGTATTGGACTGCCTCCACTTCCTCAAACCTCACATACTTGTTCAAGGAGCAGGCATCAAACTTTATTTTCAAATTTCGAACTTTGTCACCTTGGTACTCTTTTTGATATAAGCTACATTGGTATATAATTCCTTGACCAAATACTTATTGGCATCCATAATGTTGTGGGTGAACCATTTCCAACCTTTTCTCTCCTGGAATTGTCAGAGGACATTGGGGCTGTGTTTGTCTAGATCTTTCATCAAGAACTGCCTCTCAAGAGTGAGTGACCGTTGCGGCCACCATTCCCTAAATTTAGCAAAGGCAGCAGCACTGACAAATTTGTCCACCCATAGCTCTGGTCTCTTTGATATCTCCAAACCTCCTACTGTAGTATCCCCCATCTCCCATCATATGGGACATCACCATCATCGTCCACATTAATTGGATCAGCGGGAGCATGTGAGGAAGAGGGCTAAGAGGCTTGACTACCCTCTTCTGAACCATCAGAGGAACTAGCAGAAGAAGAAGAAGACTCATCTACTAGGTGGAATCTACCAGGAAATTGTTGTGATTGGGCTTCCGGATGTAATTGCATGGAGTTACCATAAGAAGCTTCCCCAGATGGGACATACTCACTGGTTTCCGAGGCTTCGGGAGGTCTGTTGACTGTAGCTTTCTTACTTATTACCCTTTGAAGTGCTAGAGGTAGGTTTCTTTTACCTCGTCCTCGTCCTCGGCCTCGGGAGGGTTCTGCCCTCCTTTGCGAGGCATCTCCTCTACCACGTGAGCGAACCATTGTTTGCAATGCATAAGGATAAGAGTCAGTTAGATTTGTAAACCACATGTGCATGCATAACAAATGCAATAAGGCAGTCTCAGAAGGGGCAGTGAGGACCGCACAAAAGTAAGTGCGGCCGCAAACTGCCCAGTGCGGACCGCACAAAAGTGAGTGCGGCCGCATAACCAAAAGTGTGGACTGCACAATCTTGAGTGCGGCCGCACAACCCCAGGTTTAGACTACTGGGGTCTCTGATGTTTCATCAGTGTGTACCGCACAAAAATGAGTGTGGATGCACACGTCCACTGCGGACCGCACAATTTTGAGTGTTGTCGCACAGCCCCAAGTTCAGACTACTGGGGTCTCTGATGTTTCATCAGTGCGGACCGCACAAAAATGAGTGTGACCGCACAAGTCCACTGCGAACCGCATAATTTTTGAGTGCGGCCACCCAAATCATGCACGCCGATACCCTAGTTCAGAGAACTGCGAACCACACAAAAATGTGTACGGCAGCATAAGCTCATGGTGCGGACTGCTCAAAAATGTGTGTGGATGCACAATTTGAATTCAAGCGGTACTGACTTAGGGTTCATAGAATTTTATTCACAAATTACTCAAGTTTTTAGCAATTAAACATCATTAGTCACTTACCCATACCCCAATTAACATTTAAAAAGGCTACCCACATGATTCTAAGTACAAACAACTAACCATTGACATATTTAGGCATGAAAATAACCCTAGTCAAAAGAATAAAATTAAGGAAAAATCTAAAGAATAAATTAGCATACCAGTAATGAAGATGCAGGTGAGATTCAACACTGATGAAATGATGAGAGATTGAAAACAA
Source organism: Nicotiana otophora (assembly GCA_000715115.1). Classification (NCBI taxonomy): domain Eukaryota; kingdom Viridiplantae; phylum Streptophyta; class Magnoliopsida; order Solanales; family Solanaceae; genus Nicotiana; species Nicotiana otophora. The sequence goes on from AWOL01S0021260.1 coordinate 24,231, forward strand.
TGAGGATATGCACCATGCTAGCTTAGCTTCAGGTTTCAAAAGAGCGTAAAGTGTAAAAAACTGAGGGAGGCCCTATTTATACTTTTACCCACCGGGCCCACAATTTTACCCGGAGTGCGGCTGCACAATTTTTGAGTGCGGTCCCCACTCATTACCTGCCCTTGTGAAGTATTACTGCGTACCGCACAACAATGAGTTTGTCCGTAGAATTAGTGCGGACCGCACAAAAATGGGTGCGGCCGCATTTTGTTAAGGCCAAACTTCAGAGATCATGTATTTTTTATGTCCCAGTTGTGCGACAGCACACAAATATTTGTGGCCGCAGAGTGGCAGTGTGGTCCGCAGAATTCTAGTACGGCCCGCACTTTTGTGACACTTAGCCAAATGTTTCATGCTCAGTTCCTGCAATGCACACCCATTCTTGCATACACTTCAAAACTAGTTAGTACAAAACAAAGCCTATCTAATCTAAATAAGAAAAACAAGAAAAAGAAAAGGACACATGGGTTGCCTCCCAAGAAGTGCCTAATTTAACGTTGCGGCACGACGCATGTTACCATCAATCACTTGAAATGGAGCAACGCCACAACGTGGCCATCATCAACATTGCAAAGATAATGTTTAACCCGGTGCCCGATGACTCTAAGCACCTCATAATTCTTATTTTTCAAATCTAGAGCACCAAAGGGTGTCACATGTACAACTTCAAATGGTCCACTCCACTTTGATTTCAGCTTTCCCGAAAACATTCGAAACCGAGAGTTGAACAAAAGCACAAGATCACCTTCTTTGAATTCTTTATTCTAGATATACTTGTCATGGAGGTACTTCATCTTGTCCTTATACAAGGACAAACTGAAGTATGCATGGGACCGAAACTCATCAAGTTCATTCAATTGCTCTACCATAAGATTTGCAGCTACATCCCACTCAAGGTTAAGCTTCTTCAATGCCTACATAGCCTTATGCTCAAGTTCCACCGGAAGGTGACAAGCTTTCCCGAACACTAACCGATACGGAGACATACCAATTGGTGTTTTGTAAGTTGTTCTATAATCCCAAATAGCATCGTCAAGTTTCTTCGACCAATCTGTCCAGTTGGCATTCACAGTCTTTGACAGAATACTTTTGATCTCCCGGTTAGAAACTTCAACCTGTCCACTTGCTTGAGGATGATAGGGGGTCGATACTTTGTGAGTGACACCATGAATGATAACGATGATAGGGACCGTTATTTTTGACACAATAACGGCCCTTTGGCATTCATCACAATGCTTAATGAGGTCACAAGCGTCCTTGTAAAGGGTAGGCCAATAGAATTCACAACTTAGCACCTTTGTAGCAGTTATCGCTCCATCATGGTGACCACCATATGGAGAAGAGTGGCAATCTTCAAAAATACCCAATTGTTCTTCTGGTACACATCTTCGGATAACACCATCAATACAAATTTTGAAAATATATGGCTCATCCCAATAGTAGTCCAGGCAGTCCCGTTTGAGCTTTTTCCTTTGGTTTGAAGAGAAATCATTCGGAACAATGCCAGTCACAAGATAGCTAGCCACATCGGCAAACCATGGCATCCCAGTCATAGAAATGGAAAGGATTTATTTGTCAGGAAATGAATCATTGATCTCAAGGCCATCATGTGGCCTCTCCTCCTCCTCCAATCAGGACAAGTGGTCCGCCACTTGATTCTCACTACCCTTGTGGTCTTGAATCTCTAGATCAAACTCTTGCAGTAGAAGCACCCACCACATCAACCTTGCCTTAGAGTCTTTCTTGCTCATCAAATAATGAAGTGCTGCATGGTCGGTGTGAACAATCACCTTTTTACCCATTAGGTATGAGCGGAACTTCTCCATAGCAAAGACAATGGCTAGGAGTTCTTTCTCGGTCACTGTATAGTTACTTGGGCCTCGTTCATGGTCTTGCTAGCATAGTAGACCGGATGAAAGATCTTGTTAATTTGTTGCCCCAATACCGCTTCAACTGTCGCATTGCTTGCATCACACATGAGCTCAAATGGTAAGCTCCAATTTGGCGCGGTGATAATAGGAGTGGTAGTCAACTTATACTTGAGTAGTTCAAATGCCTTCATACAATATTCATTGAAAATGAACTTGGCATCTTTCTCCAAGAGTTTGCACAAGGGGTTTACCCCCTTAGAAAATTCCTTGATGAATCGGCGGTAAAACCCTGCATGACCTAGAAAGCTCCTCACTCCCTTTACGGAAGTAGGGGGAGGGAGTTTGGATATCATTTCAATTTTTGCTTTATCAACCTCAATACCATTCTTGGAAATCTTGTGACCGAGGACAATGCCCTCATCGACCATAAAGTGACACTTCTCCCAATTCAACACCAAGTTAGTTTTCTCACAACGTGCCAATACCTTATCCAAGTTATCCAAGCACTCTTCAAAAGAATTCCCCTCGACAGAAAAATCATCCATGAAAACCTCGAGAAAGTCCTCCACCATATCGGTAAAGATGGCCATCATGCACCGTTGAAAAGTTATCGGTGCATTGCATAACCCGAATGGCATACTCGAGAATGCGAAAGTGCCATAGGGACAAGTGAAAGTGGTCTTCTCTTGGTCTTCAGGAGCAATAAGAACCTAGTTATACCCGAAATATCCATCAAGGAAGTAATAATAAGCACGTCCCGCTAACCTATCCAATATTTGATCAAGAAATGGAAGCGTAAAATGGTCTTTCCGAGTAACTTTGTTGAACTTCGTATAATCTATGAACACTCTCCACCCTGTGACAATTCTTATGGGGATATATTAATTTTTGTCATTTGTTATCACAGCCATGCCCCCTTTCTTTGGGACACATTGTACCGGCGAGGTCTACGAACTATCGAAAATGGGGTAAACAACCCTGGAATCCAACCACTTAATGATCTAGTTCTTTACTACCTCTTGCATGGCCTCATTCAATCGTCTTTGATGTTCCACGGAGGGTTTGGCATCCTCCTCCAAAATGATTTTGTGCATGCAAAAGGCAGGGCTTATACCCCGAATATCCGCCAATGTCCAACCTATTGCTTTCTTCCTCCTTTGGAGCACCGCAAGGGTGGAATCTACCTGCACGTTAGTCAAGCACAAGGAAAGAATAACAGGTAAAGTGGAACAAGGGCCTAGAAACTCATACCTAAGGTGTGAAGGCAAAGGCTTTAACTCCAAGGTGGGAGGTTCCTCGATTGAGGGCTTTCGGGGCTCATAAGTATATGATCACATTCCTTGAAAAGCATTGACACAATCTACAAAGCCTTCCTTTTCATCCTCATCATGATTCAACAACACAGCTTCCAAGGTATCTTTAACATTTATCACAGCACTTGTGTCATCAACAATTACTTCGGTCACAAGATCTACGAACGAACACACTCCGTTGCTATTTGGCTGCCTTATTGATTTACAAACATGAAACACCACTTTTTCACTGCCCACCCGGAAGGTGAGCTCGCCAGCCTCCACATCAACTAAGGCCTGCCATGTAGTAAGGAAAGGTCTCCCTAAAATGATTGGCACCTCGTAGTCAACCTCACAGTCAAGTATCACAAAATCTGCGGGAAGGATGAACTTGTCAACCCGAACTAACACATCATCAATTATCCCTAATGGATTTTTCATTGTCCGATCCGCCATTTGCAGCCTCGTGGATGTGGGTCTTGGTTGCCCAGTCCCCAACGTTTTGAACACAGAATAGGGCATCAAGTTAATGCTTGCCCCCAAGTTACATAAAGCTTTGGCAAAATCGATACTCCCAATAGTGCACGGGATTGTGAAAGCACCGGGGTCTTCCAACTTTGGAGCCATGGAGTGCATAATAGCACTCACTTGATGTGTCATTTTGATTGTTTCATAGTTCATTCATCTCTTCTTTGTTACCAAATCCTTCATAAACTTGGCATATCCCAGTATTTGTTCTAAGGCTTCAACCAACGGCACATTTATAGACAAACTTTTCATCATATCAATGAACTTCTTGAATTTATTCTCATTGTATTACTTTTCAAGTCTTTGAGGGTATGGAGGAGGAGCCCTTGGCATTGGTGCCTTAGCCTTTGGCACTACCGGCTCCGGCATGTCAATCACGTGCTCCCTAGACGGGTTAACGTCTTCTTGCGTCTCCTCCACATTTTCATCAATATCAACCCTCGCTTCTTCATTAGCTTGAACATCATTGCTTGGCTCATCATCATCTTGCACCAATACATCATCACCCACATGTCTTCTTTGGTTTGAGGTACTAGCAACTCCACCTCTCACACTTCTTGTTGTCACGGCCATTGAATGCCCCATATTCCCACCTTTCGGGTTCACCACCGTATCACTAGGTAGTGCCCTCTTTGGGCAAGCATTTAAAGCTTGAGAAATTTTGCCAAGTTGAACCTCCGAGTTGCGGATAGAAGTGTTGTGGGAGGATAATTGGGCATCGGAGCTGGTATTTTTCTCTATCATTTGCTTAAACATGATTTCAATCCGTACTATTTCACTATTGGAAGAACTAGGACCTTGCGACGGATATGGAGGCAGGTTGTTTGGTGGTTGACACATCGGGGGCCTCAGAAAGCCCGACCCCCGATTTTCTTGATTGTTATTGTTCCAACCCCCTTGATTATTGTTGCCTCCCCAATTGCTTTGATTGTTGCCACCCCAACTACCTTGGTTATTTCCTCACTAATTGCCTTGAGTACCCCAATTGCTTTGACTATTGTTGTTGCCACCAGTCCAATTTCCTTGGTGGCCTTGGTTGTTCTAATTTCCTTAGTTTCCTTGTGATCTCTGTTGTTGTTGATTTGGAGCATTGCTTCTTTGACCTTGATAATTGTTGACATATTGAACCTCTTTATCTTTCTCGTCATATGAATTATCTTGATTATACCCACTATTACTTTGCTTAAATTGTTCCGGATGGTTTTGTACTTGTTGACCTCATTGTCGTCTCTTGTTTACCATCATGTTCACCCCTTCCATAGCATTCACCTGTTTCGGCCCTTGAACCTGTTGAAGCTGAGCCTTGGCCAATGTAGAATGTCTGTTGGATCATGGCCTCGGTCATATCATTGTTCGGGCATTCTTTGACCATGGTACGATATTTGTCCAAATTCTCGTGCAATGGCTCATTGGACTCTTGTTTGAAAGCTAAAATTTCATCCCTTAGTGTAGCCATGTGCCCTAGAGAGAAGAATTTGGCAATGAACTTCTCGGCCAACTCATCCCAAGTGTGGATGGAATGATTGGGCAATCTCTCTAACCAGTCCAAAGCCTTTCCCCGTAGAGAAAAGGGAAACAACCTTAACCGCAGTGCATCCTCGGAGACATTTGTTTGCTTGCTCCCCCAACAAGTATCGACGAAAACCTTGAGGTGCTTGTAGGCATGTTGGTGTGGAGATCCGGTGAAGAAACCCCGCTTCTCAAGTAGTGTAAGCATGACGTTGGTTATTTAAAAGTTGCCCGCCCTAATCCGGGGAGGGACTATTGCACTTGCATAGCCCTGGTTCGGCAACACCCGGTGCGCTGCTCTTGGTGGAGGTGGGGGAGGGTCTGGGACATTATCATGAGGCGGTTGGCCTCACCTACTTACTTAAGTCTCGGGATTAACCTCATCCACTTGCTCATCATCTACCTCCTCCCCAATGGTAAGTTTTCGAGGGGCTCATAGTTACGGGCCATTTTGTACCTAAAAGCAATTCACAAACATAATTAGTGACTCGAAAGGAAAGAAAGACAAAACACACAAATACCTAGATATATAGCTAAAGCCGTTTAACTCCCCGGCAAAGGCGCCAAAAATTAATCTCGGCCAAACCCACACCATAATTAAGTAGTGAAGCAGTCGATGCTATAATAAACCCAACGAAGGTCGGGATCGAATCCACAGGGCGTTAGAATATGGGATTAGGTGTATATCTAAGTTAATTGCAAGTTTTGGCTCCAATTATACTTCCACAAACTTGATTGGTGTTCTACTTCTATTTTACTCTATTGTTTGCAAGTATAAAACTAAGGACAATATTTTTGGTTTTGAGTTTTTCAAATGATTAAAAGGAACTAGGGTCATGACTTCTACCTAGGTAGTTATCTAATGGGTTGTAAACTCCAGGGAAAATTTGATTAGTTGGGGTCATGATGTGGCAATCACATCCGAGTACTCACTCTATACCTCTCGGTAGTTTGCGTGATTTTGTCCAATTTGGCTTTCTCAAGTCCAATTGGGTATTTGCACAATACAAGTGATATTAGCTCAAGTCGGGTATTACTATCTCTAGGTTTAACCCTTTAATTGGGGCTATCAATTTCTTGAGTTCACCCCAATTTCTTGTTAGCCAAGTTTTACTAGACTTAGTCACTCTTTCTCGAGAAGAGGCAAATTCAAATAGGCATGAATAAATATTTGCAACCATTGATTCTAGGGTTCAATCATGAACAAGGCTAAATATCACTAACCCAATCAAAAATAAACCCTAAATTAAACACCCATCAAATACCCACACTAGGGTTGGGTCACAATCCTAGCTAAAGATTTAGCTGCTTATGAAAAGTACATAAATCAAAGAACAAATTAAGATATAATGCATATTAATTGATTGGGGAAAGAAAATCTAATGTATAGATATTAATCTAGTACAAAAATCCTCAAAATATCAAAGACAACGGCTCAGGTGCTCTTCTCCAACGTCACTTGACCAAACAATGACAAAAAGTTCTATTTATACTAAGCTGAAAATATCTAACAAAATTGCCCATGTGGAGGTTGTGCGGCCGCATAATTCTGGTGCGGTCCGCACATTGAGCTTCTGCGGCCGCACAATTATTGTGCGGTCCGCATTTTTGGAATTTTGGGCTTGGGACTTCGGGGCTTCTGCGGTCCGCATAAAAATGAGTGCGGTAACGCTTCTGATTGTGCGACCGTATAAAAATAATATGGTCCGCACTCCTTGATTTTGAACTTGAATCCAACTCTCTGATTCTTCACTCCTGCGGACCGCATAATAGTGAGTGCAACCGCACTTGATATTCTGCGGCCGCACAATTTTGGTGCGGTCCGCATTCCATCAGCTTGCCCAAATACCATTCTCTGAATCTCCTATCTGTGGCCGCACTAGAATTGTGCGGTCCGCACTGCTAGCCTTTTCGTCCTGTTATGGTTCTTGTTCATTTATTACTCCTTTATGAGTTGATTTTGACTTCTTTGGCTCATATCCCAATATTCCTGCAAGTAAGCACATTTTGTTAGTTTCTGGGAATGCATTTAAGCATTTTTTAGCTAAATTGCAAGTAAAAGAGCGCAAATAATCGGTCAAAATCCCTACTTATCAAGGCCCTGGGGGACTAGGGTGCTATTCAGACGATGTGCGGAACATGTTTGGACTTGGAATAATTTTTGAAATAGTAGGGGTTCTGGTGCGTTCGCACCTGCAAATAATTAGACGCAGGTGCGAGCTCGCCGAAGCGAGCCAATGACCACAAAAGTGGCCTGGAGTGGGTTGTCAAGTGGTCGCAAAAGAGGAGAAGGTACAACACCTGCGAGCTCACAGGTGCGAGGATTTCGATCGCAGAAGCGGAAAATGCCAGCCAGCTTGGGTTCGAAGGTGCGGCCCACTTTTCCGTAGAAGCGGGCTCGCAGAAGTGAGACTTGGTCTGCAAAAGCGAGAGTGGATGGTGGTCATACCCAATTATGCCTTATAAAAAGGACTAAGCGGTCGTTGCAAATATATTCCGGTTAACAAGTCTGGAGTCGAATCCCACAAGGAATTAACCTATTAAGAAAAACTACTAGACTAGCACAAATTTACGCAATCAATATTCAGAAATATTTAAATAACAAATTGGATGTTTACTAACTAAATATCACGTAATGAAAGTGCAGTAATTAATAACTAACTACGAACAAGTTGTAGATAAGAATTGGAATGGTCTAAGGTTCTGAATTCCCCTATTGTCGCAATCCTTTCCGCTACATTTTCTATAACTTTGCCTAAGTTTTCTCTACCAATCATGAGCTCTCTGAGTGTCGTAATTCTCTCCCGAGTAACTACCACAATTTACTAGACACATTCTTCCAAATTACGCTAGCTGGCACAAAGTTACGGCTCACTCGGATCGCACCAAGGTTTCGTTATTCCTAATGCTACCTTTAAAATTGTCGTATTGATCCTTCATATACACTAGAAGTGATGTTATTCAACAACTACCTAAATATGCACTCTCTTCTAAGTAATACACACTAAATATGCACAGTCTATTGAGAGCTCTTCAACCAACCACGATATAAACGTAGTTGAACAAATAGAGAAAAACTACGGTAAATCTATATTAACGTAACAGGAAAATCATCCTCCAATAGGTTCCACCATAACCCTAGATTAGACATTTAGCTACTCGTACTCATAGTAACAATATCCCAAGTATTTTGCATAAATAAATTACAAAGTAAAGATGAAGGAATGTAGAAATCAATGATTCTATCCCACAACGGGTATTCCACGAGCTATTCTTGCCTTCTGTCGCAAAACTCCTTCAAAAGAGGTGTTTAATGTCTATTTATATGTGTAGGAAAAGACCTAAACGACATAGCCCAAGTCCTAGTCAAACAAAGAGACGAAATAAGCCTTCAAAATAAGGATCAGGCTCGCCTCAGACCGTGCCTCGCGAGGTACAACGCGAGATGCATCTCGCCCCAGACCGTGCGGCGCCAGGCATTCAGCGCGCTCATCCTCGCCTTACCCCTTGCGTCGCCTGCTCCTATGCGAGCTCAGAGGCTCGCCTCGCCAGCTCTATCGCGAGCTCCATAGCTCGCTTCGCCGGCTTCTTCATTTTTTCGCTGCTCACTTCTTTCTTTCTTCTTTCCAACTGTTTTCGAGCACGCTTTATACTTTAAATCTTCTTTTTGCTCTAATTTCATCTCCAATGTACCTACACATAAAATAGACTCCATTACGTGCAAATAAAGTATAGTTTGGCATTAAAGCACCTAAAATGTAAGGTAAATAATGTACTAAAATATGGAATTATAGCCGAACATCAATACTCCATGCTTAAATGTTACTCATCCTCGAGAAATCAAACTGCACTTATAGACACGATCTTTTTAAGCAATTCCCTTAACTCGTCACACCAAGAATCTTTAAAATATGCTAAGCATAAAGGTATAACATCCTCACCTCAAGATTTGACTCACAAATACCATGCATTATTCATAATTCATTTACTTACTCTAACATGGAGGTCAACGACATTACCTCTCCATCATGAATTATGTGCCCTCACACAACAAAAGAGATTAGTTTCACACACAATAAATTTTAAGACCGTAGGAACTCAAGATAGGAAGAATTCACTTGCTCTCAGAAATAACATTCATATGCCACAAATGATGCACCATAGGCTTGCCAGTAGTGTAATACTCTACTAATCGAGCTCATTCATTCTAAGATCAAGTAAGACTTTAAGTGGTTGTAATGTAGGCTACGGGTCGGTAGGATACATTTGGATATGAGTGACTACACCTCCCTTAAGCACTTTAATAAATATACTGTAACACTCGAGCTCATACTTATGTCAAACCAAAACTCCACATTTACATCAATGTATATTACCCCATACTTCTTTAAGCACAATTACATCACTAGCCACCACTATCAAGAATTATTTTATTTTATACAATACAATTATATGTATTTATTTATTTTCAAGTGGCTTTTATTGAAATATTTTTTCTTCATTCTTTTCAAAACGGTGCACCTTTCTCCTTATTTCATTTGTTCCACACAAAAGCCAACCACCACCCCACACTTGAACTTTTACATAAATTATCACAATTCAAGTGCTCATGAGAGGTGACAAGGTTCAAATACATGGTCAATTCAAACAAAGGTTAAGGCTTGTAATGTGGTTACCAAAGAAACTTGATTATTGGCTCAAAGGGGTTAACTACGTTATATGACATTTAGGCGGGTAAACTATTTATATCTGGCTCAACAAAGAAATGCCTATATCACTTCCTAGACTGAACAAGACTACTATTTCGCTTTGCACACACATGGGGCAAGTTCTAGACATCAACTGCCATGCACATAATACATACAAACCTCACATAAACATGGCACATAACTAACTCATGATTGGTTTTATCACGACACTCTAGTCAAAGCAGTTAAGCAAATTTAAGTATCTACGATTTAAGGTACTTATACTAGAGTCAAAACACCGAGCCTAAGCGTCACAATCAGAGTACTCACTATTCTCAAGGCATAACAAAGTCAGAAGATATCGTTGCAATTCAATTCATAGCATAGTGGTTTCTACTCCTAAAAATTAAAACTAACTACACCCGGTTCAACTAAAACCCTTGGAAAAGAACCGTGGCAGAAAAAAAACCAAGGGGGCAGTACTATACTACCTACAAGAAAATCTTTTTGATTTTTTTTTCTTTAAACTTAATTCCCTCAAGAAAAGTGTATAGGAGATCCGTCGTTGGGAAGAGTCCAATTTTTCTACTCTTTTTTTATATCAGGCTAAGACGACACTGACTAAAAAAATAACTAAAACAAGACTAATATTTATAAGTTACCACCCTACCCTTATTTCATGCAATGTCCTCGGTGCATACTCAAATAGAAAAAACAAGAAAAATAACAAGTAGGGTGTATGAAAATTCCCTGATCAAGCTTCGTCATCGCCTTCATCCTCGAAGGCTGCCCATTCCTCATCTTCTGCTTCCTCCTCCTCATCAGCATCATCCTCATCCGACTGCTCCGGCTCGGCCTCGTACTTCTCATGTGTGTTGACATCCTCATCCTCTGGGAGTCTGTAACCATTACCAAGCCCAACCAGCTGCCGAACATGAGCATTGAGTGGGAAACGCTCCTCCAATATGGCACTCTCCTCTGTAGTGGCCGAACGTCCCCCAATCCAAAGCTGTAAGTCCATCATCCCATATAAATGGGCCATAAAGCTATCATCGCGAGCATTACGCTTAGCACCTGGCATTGATGGCATAGCAGTCTCCTCCTTAACCCGGACGCTTGTAAGTCCATTAGTCGTAGGGGTTGATCAATGATGTGATCGAAAGCTTTCTCCTCATCCACCTCTTTCTGTCTCAAATACTGTGTTAACATGTTTGCAAAGGGCATTCGATCAATTCTCTTACTAGTTCTCACTCGAGTTATCTGGTAGCGCATCAAATGACCCACATTCACCCTCTGGCCAGTCATGAGGAAATATAGCACACATGTCCTCTCACGGCTAATCAGAGTGTCATGATTGCAAGGTATGAGCCGTGTATTAATCAATTTCAGCATTACTTTAGCCTCTGCCCTCATCTTCTTCTTGGGGAATTTCTTATGACGATTGGTTTTCTTATCCTGAACCCACGCCTCCATAGAATTGACACCACAAAGAGTGTGTCTCAGTTCTCGATATGTAGGACGGGTGATGAAATTGTCCAAGGGTTCCTAAGGAACATCTGGAGCACCTAAGAAATTGCATATTGCTGAGGTTGAAAAATCTATCAACCTTCCCCGAATGGCACCAGCTACTCAGGATCCTTTGGATCAAAATTGGCATAAAATTCTCGAACCAGATTGACATTGATATCCTCGGTATTTTTGAACACATAACACAGCCCCAACTCATCAATACCTCTCCAGATTGCTTGGTACTTGGCTTGTAGGCGACGTTCATGAATAGCAGATTCTGGATGTATATGTCTCGCCCTACAACGTTTGTACCAGTCTTTAACATGTGAAGGTATGCTCTTGAGTCCAAAATGCTTTTGTCTTTGAGATTGTGGGCGAGTGGCTGCTATAGATGCTACTACTTGCAATCCTTCAACTTGACTAGAAGTGGTTTCAACCCCTTTTATCTTCTTCGGTAGAGGTGCGGAGGGAGCCTTAGCCTTAGACGGAGCAGTGGACGTGGCCTTGCCTTTACCGGTGTCCTTCCTTGGATGCATGTTTGTATCTACACAAGTGAGCATTAATCAGTTTATGACACATTGCAAAATTCAAAACATGGTCTTGCGACCCCACACTTAAGAGTTAAACACATGATTTTCAATAATTTCCGAGGTTACTCAGACTTCATCTCATCTTTTATTAGTATGAGAATCAAGCAATGACACATGGGTGCTTCCTCCAATTTCGAAGCATCGGGCTACCAGTGAGCCACCCCACACTTAAAATTTTAAAGTGGTGCACGACTACATAGCACTAGTCTTACAATCCCAGAGACTCGGGCTCCAAAGGGGACAAAGAATGCCTTTGAGGCATTATGACAAACACTTAGCATGCACTAGTGCCATGGGAGTGCTTGTAGGGATGAGGGATTGCCTTGCCCTCCCAAATCGGCTTGGGAGTTCCATGCTACCACTTGTTCACACAATAACAACACCATTCCTATGGGGTACATGGGGTTGGGACACACAAACACATTGTTACAATGAAGAACAACCCCAAAATTTGTATCCAATGACATGCATTCACCCAATTTGAAATTGCCAAAGAATGGAGGTAGAAATCATACCTTAGATGTTTAAGAGGAGGGATTGCCCTTGAATTGATGTTGCAGGTGAAGGAAAGAGCAAAGGAATGCGTGTCTTCAATGGGTTTGTGAAGGAGGGGTTTGGCAGTGTGTTCTTGGCGTGAGTGTGTGAGCTTTTTTGTGAGCAGTAAGGTTTTGGGCGTTTAAGTTAGGTTTTAAGGGAGGGGGTAAAAAGCAACAAAGGAAAAGAAATTAAAATAAATCGAAAAATCACTTACCTGGCGACGCGAGGTTACTGCCTCGCTTTACCCCACGCGAGGCGATCTCCAACACGAGCTCTGGGGTGTGCGGCGCGAGACTTTCCGAAGCTCTGGGGACCAGGCAACGCGAGGTTCAGTACACGACCCACCGAAATTGCCTGCAAACATGTTAGTTCCTACAAACGAGAAGAAAAAAATTCTAACTACACTAAAAATCAACTACGAATTGGGTTGCCTCCTAATGAGTGCCTTAGTTAACGTGACGACATGACGAATACAACATTACAATGGGTTGACTCCCATGAAGTGCCTGATTTAACGTCAAGGCACGACGCAGGCAATTGACTTAAGGCTCGCTCAACATTGTTGGCTCTAGCAAATGAGACACCGATACTACTTTCCTCTCATCCATGCCCAAATAATATTTCAACTTGTGACCATTGACTCTGAACTTGCGAGAACCATCTTCTGAAGCAATCTATACGGCTCCGATAGGATGAATCTCTAGCACACGAAATGGTCCTGACCATCTTGACTTCAATTTGCCCGGAAACAACCTCAATCTTGAAATTGAATAATAATACCACGTCTCCCGCCTTAAATTTTTGCTCAAGAATGTTTTTTTCGTGCACCAGTTTCATTCTTTCCTTGTATAACCTTGTACTCTCAAAAGCATGGTAACGAAACTCGTCAAGTTCATGCATCTCTGTGACTCTACTAGTTCCAGCGGCCTCCAAGTCCATATTTAATTGTCGTAACGCCCAGAAGGCTTTATACTCTAACTTTACCGGTAAGTGACATGCCTTTCCAAATACCTATTTATACGGTGACATACCAATCAGAGCTTTGAATGCAGTGCGGTAAGCCCATAGCACATCATCCAATTTTCTCACCCAATCAGTCCGAGTAGCATTTACAGTTTTGGTCAAAACATTCTTGATTTCTCTGTTTGACACCTCGACTTGCCCACTTGTTTGTGGGTGATACAGAGTAGCAACTTTATCGCAAACGCCAAATTTCTCCAACAACTTTGCAAAGGCTCAGTTGTAGAAGTGGGTGACCCCATCACTGATGATAGCTCTTGGAGTGCCAAATCGGGTGAGGATGTTCTTTCTCAGGAAACCAATAACTCCCTTTGCATCATTTGTTGGAAGTGCCACGCCTTCTACCTATTTCGAGACATAGTCTACCGCTACAAGTATGTACTTGTTGTTATATGATCTGACAAATGCTCCCATAAAGTCGATTTCCCATGCATCGAATTCGTCCACCTCTTGAATTGGGTTCATGGGCATCTCACATCGACGGGAAATATTCCCCGTCCGTTGGCACTCATCACAACTTTTCACCTAGAAGGGTGCATCTTTAAACAGCGTCGGCCAATAAAAACCTGACTCCAACACTTTAGTTGTTGTCCTTACACCTCCAAAATATCCTCCATATGGTGAAGCATGACATGCCTACAAAATAGAAGATTGATCTATCTCGGGAATGCATCTCCGAATCATGTTATCAAGACAAATCCTGAACAAATATGTATCATCCCCAAAAATACATGCGACAATCACGAAAAAACTTTTTTTTTTTTTTGCACAGAAGACAAGTCATAGGGAACAATACCGCTTGCCAGGTAATTTGCAATATTTGTAAACCATGGTGTAGCCTCGAGGCTCGTTGCTAAGAGTTGTTCATCTAGGAAAGTCTCCAGGATCTCCTCCACCTCAACCTTCTTTTCCGGTCATTCAAGCATAGACAAATGATCAACAACTTGATTTTCTGTTCCCTTTTGGTCCCGGATTTCCAAGTCGAACTCTTGTAGCAGTAGAACCCATCGAAGTAGGTGTGACTTTGACTCCTTTTTCTCAATTAGGTACCTGAGGGCAGCATGGTGAGTGTAAACAATTACCTTTGAGCCTATGAGGTATGACCTGAATTTATCAAATGTGAACACCACAACTAGCATCTCCTTCTCTGTCATTGTGTAATTCAGTTAGGCGCCGCTCAAGGTTCTACTTGTGTAGTATATCAGATGCATGACTTTATATTTTTGTTGTCCAAGAACTGCTCTCACAACATAGTCACTTGCATCGCACATCAGTTCGAAAGGTTTCCCCAGTCGGGGGCTACTATGATTGGTGCAGTCACCAGTTTCTTCTTCAACTTCTCAAACGCTACCTGACAGTCATCAGAAAACACAAAAAGGTGATCTTTTTCAAGCAGTTTACACAAGGGGTTAGAAATTTTGGAGAAATTTTTTATAAACCGTCTGTAGAAATCGGCGTGACCAAGGAAACTTCTTATTGCTTTGATGGAAGTGGGTGGTGGTAACTTTTCTATCACATTAACCTTTGCACGATCCACCTCAATGCCTTTACTTGACACTAGGTGCCCCAAGACTATACCTTCTTGTACCATGAAATGCCACTTTTCCTAGTTGAGCACCAGATTGGTCTTCACACATCTTTTCGGCACTCTTTTTATATTCTTAAGGCAGTAATCGAACGAGTCTCCCACTATTGAGAAATAATCCATGAAGACTTCCATCATGTCTTGTACCATATCTGTGAAGATGGCCATCATGCACCTTTGAAATGTGGCGGGTGCATTGCATAGGCCGAACGATATTCTCCGGAAAGCGTAGACGCCATATGGACAGGTGAATGATGTTTTCTCTCTATCTTCCGGGGCAATAGAGATCTGATTATACCCCGAGTATCCATCCAGAAAGTAAAAGTAGGACCTCCCAGCCAATCTATCTAGCATCTGATCAATGAACGGCAAGGGAAAATGGTCTTTTCGGGTGGCCTTATTCAATCTTTTATAGTCCATACATATTCGCCATCCCGTGACTGTTCTTGTTGAGATCAGCTAGTTGTTCTCATTTTTCACAACAGTCATTCCACCTTTCTTTGGCACACAATGAACTGGGCTAATCCAATTGCTGTCGGAGATAGGGAAAATGATTCCCGCATATAACCACTTTATCACTTCCTTTTTCACGACTTCTTTCATGTTGGAGTTAAGCCTTCTTTGATGTTCTTTGGAAGGTTTGTGGCCGTCTTCCAGTAAAATCTTATGCATACAGAAGGACGGGCTGATACCCTTAATATTTGCAATGGTCCAACCAATTGCAGTTTTGCACTCTATTAATACCTGCAAAATTTGTTCTTTCTGCATATCTAACAAACCAGAAGAGATAATAACAGGTAAAGTTGAGTTAGGTCCTAAGAAAGCATACCTGAGATGAGGTGGTAGTGGTTTCAGTTCCAACTGTGGTGGCTTTTCGATCGATGGCTTAGCTGGAGGAGTCTTTCTTACTTATAAGTGCAAAGACTCAAATTCGAGCTCTCTTTTCCAGAACCCTTGGCCTTCAAGAGCCAGCACCCACTCCGCCAAGTCCTCTCCATTTACTTCCTCTAAGTTCATGAGACAGGCTGCTAGAGGGTCTTTAGCATTCAGAGTCTCATCTTCCTCCTCCAAAATTACATCCACGGCTTCCATCAGAGAGCAGTTAGAAAATTCACTTGGTCGCCGCATAGACTTCTACACATTGAACATTATCTTTTCATCGTTTAGTCTCATTTTTATCTCTCCAATTTCACAATCAATTAGAGCTCTCCCAGTGGCCAAGAATGGTCTTCCCAAAATTATGGGAATCTCCTCGTCAACCCGGCAGTCCAGAATGACAAAATTTGTTGGAAATACAAACTTTCCAACCTGCACTAGTACATCATCAAGGATACCCGATGGCCTCTTCACTGCCCGGTTGGCTAGCTGTAGTAACATGGATGCGGGTCTTGCTCTTCCAATGCCTAACCTTTTGTAGATAGCCAAGGGCATCAAGTTTATGTTTGCCCCCAAATCACACAATGCTTTAGCAAAAGCATAGCTGCCTATTGTGCATGGGATTGTGAAACTCCCTAGGTCTGACAACTTCTCAGTTATGGGTCTCGTCACGACAGCACTACAGGTCTGGGTTAGTGTAACAATGGCCAAGTCTTGAAAGTCGAACTTGGAAGACATAAAATCCTTCATCATTTTGGCATACCCAGGCATTTCCCTCAAGGCGTCAATCAGTGGAATGTTCACCTGGATTTGTTTCAACATCTCCATGAATTTCTTATATTGCTCATCCTTTTGATATTTGGCCAATCTCTGTGGGAATGGTGCTGGAGGTCGCTTCCTTCCTGTGATTTGAGTTTTATCCTGCTCAGGCACTGCTTCTACTGTCGTTTCTTGTGCTACCGCAATCTCCTTTGCAACCTCTTTTTATTTGCTTGTGCTATCTTGTGCATGTTGTATCGGCACCTCAGTTAACCCTGTTGAATCATCTACCTCAATGGGTACTGGCACAAGTGTTTCAGCTGGTCGGCTTTCGCGAGCAATTTCTTGCTCTAAATCTAGGTCTCTACCATTTCTTAGACTCACTTCCATAAGCTGTTTCAGGCCCTGCTCTTTTGGATTGATTTGTGTGTCTGCAGGTAACGTCCCTTGGGAGCGATTATTCAGAGCCATTGATATCTGTCCTAATTGAATCTCAATGCCTTTTATCTCCGATTCATGTGTGTCCACTCTCTCTTGCATTTTTCCATTTGACCCAATCAGTTGTTGCATCATTCCTTTAATTTCAGACAACCCATCATCTTGTCTCACTATTTGTTGTTGTTGATAAGCTAGCTACTGATTTTGCTGGTCGTATCCTTGTTGCCTTTGGTACGACACAACTTGACCCTGTGGTTACATAGCTCCAGGATTGGTGCTATTATTATACTGTTGTTGTGTTGGTCTATATTGTTGATTCTGTTGCCCCCAATTCTGACCACCTTGCCTCTGCCCTCCCAAGTATTTTGCATAAATAAATTACAAAGTAAAGAGGAAGGAATGTAGAAATTGATGATTCTATCCCCCAACGGGTGTTCCACGAGCTATTCTTGCCTCCGGTCGCAAAACTCCTTCAAAAGTGGTGTTTAATGTCTATTTATATGTGTAGGAAAAGACCTAAACGACATAGCCCAAGTCCTAGTCAAACAAGGAGATGAAATAAGCCTTCAAAATCCGGATCAGGCTCGCCTCATACCGTGTCTCGCGAGGTAAAACGCGAGATGCATCTCGCCCCAGACCGTACGGCGCCAGGCATTCAGCGTGCTCATCCTCGCCTTACCCCTTGCGTCGCCTGCTCCCACACGAGCTCAGAGGCTCGCCTCGCCAGCTCTATCGTGAGCTCCATAGCTCGCTTCGCCGGCTTCTTCTTTTTTTCGCTGCTCACTTCTTTCTTTCTTCTTTCCAACTGTTTTCGAGCACGCTTTATACTTTAAATCTTCCTTTTGCTCTAATTTCATCTCTAATGTACCTACACATAAAATAGGCTCCATTACGCGCAAATAAAGTATAGTTTGGCATTAAAGCACCTGAAATGTAAGGTAAATAATGTACTAAAATATGAAATTATAGTCAAACATCAATACCCCACACTTAAATGTTGCTCATCCTCGAGCAATCAAACTGCACTTATAGACACAATCTTTTTAAGCATTTCCCTTAACTCGTCACACCAAGAATCTTTAAAATATACTAAGCACAAAGGTGTAACATCCTCACCTCAAGATTTGACTCACAAATACCATGCATTATTCATAATTCATTTACTTACTCTAACATGGAGGTCAATGACATTACCTCTCCATCATGAATCACGTGCCCTCACACAACAAAAGAGATTAGTTCCACACATAATAAATTTTAAGACCGTAGGAACTCAAGATAGGAAGAATTCACTCGCTCTCAGAAATAACATTCATATGCCACAAATGATGCACCATAGGCTTGCCAGTAGTGTAATACTCTACTAATCGAGCTCATTCATTCTAATATCAAGTAGGACTTTAAGTGGTTATAATGTAGGCTACGGGTCGGTAGGATACATTTGGATATAAGTGACTACACCTCCCTTAAGCACTTTAATACATATACTTTAACACTTGAGCCCATACTTATATCAAACCAAAACTCCACCTTCACATCAATATATATTATCTCATACTTCTTTAAGCATAATTACATCACTAGCCACCACCATCAAGATTTGTTTTATACAATACATCCCCGGCAACGGCGCCAAAATTTGGTCACGCCCAACTATGCCTTATAAAAAGGATTAAGCAGTCGTTGCAAATATATTCCGGTTAACAAGTCCGAAGTCGAATCCCACAAAGAACTAAGGTTTAGTTACAACTGTTCAAGATTGCTAAGAAACACAAGTCCAAACAATTTCCTAATTATAGAGGTTATAATATTTATTTCTAACTAATTAACTAACAACTATTATAAAGTAGTAAAATTATCAACTAACAAGGATGAAATTTGAGACAAGACTAAGGAGGTCTAGAATTATGATTTCCCCAATTGTCGGATCACTAGCCACCACCATCAAGAATTATTTTTTTATACAATACAACTATATGTATTTTTTTAATACAATATATCCCCGGCAACAACGCCAAAATTTGGTCACGCCCAACTATGCCTTATAAAAAGGACTAAGCGGTCGTTGTAAATATATTCCGGTTAACAAGTCCGAAGTCGAATCCCACAGGGATTACTATTAAGCACAACTACTAAAATTGCACAAATTCACGCAATTAATATTCAGAAATATTTAAATAACAAATTGGATGTTTACTAACTAAATATCACGTAATGAAAGTACAGTAATTAATAACTAACTACGAATGGGTTGTAGACAAGAATTGGAATGGTCTAAGGTTCTGATTTCCCCTATTGTCGGAATCCTTTCCTCTACGTTTCCTATAAATTTGCCTAAGTTTTCTCTACCGATCATGAGCTCTCTGAGTGTCGTAAGTCTCTCCCGAGTAACTACCACAATTTACTATACATATTCTTCCGAATTACGCTAGCTGACACTAAGTTACGGCTCACTCGGATCGCACCAAGGTTTCATTATTCCTAATCCCACTTTTAAACCCTCCGTATTGATCCCTCATATATGTTAGGAGTGATGTTGTTCAACAACTACTTAAATATGTACTATCTTCCAAGTAATACACATAAATAGGCACAGTTGATTGAGAGCTCTTCAGCCAACCACAATATAAACGTAGTTGAACAAATAGAGAAAAACTACGGCAAATCTATATTAACGTAACAGGAAAATCATCCTCCAATAGGTTCCATCAAAACCCTAGATTAGAAGTTTAGCTACTCATACTCATAGTAACAATATCCCAAGTATTTTGCATAAATAAATTACAAAGTAAAGATGAAGGAATGTAGAAATCGATGATTCTATCCCCCAACGGGTGTTCCACGAGTTATTCTTGCCTCCGGTCGCAAAACTCCTTCAAAAGTGGTGTTTAATGTCTCTTTTTATGTGTAGAAAAAGACCTAAACGACATAGCCCAAGTCCTAGTCAAACAAGGAGACGAAATAAGCCTTCAAAATCCGGATCAGGCTCGCCTCAGACCGTGCCTCGCGAGGTAAAACGCGAGATGCATCTCGCCCCATACCGTACGACGTCAGGCATTCATCGCGCTCATCCTCTCCTTACCCCTCGCGTCGCCTGCTCCCACGCGAGCTCAGAGACTCGCCTCGCCAGCTCTAACGCGAGCTCCATAGCTCGCTTCGCCAGCTTCTTCATTTTTTCGCTGCTCATTTCTTCCTTTCTTCTTTCCAACTGTTTTCGAGCACGCTTTATACTTTAAATCTTCCTTTTGCTCTAATTTCATCTCCAATGTACCTACACATAAAATATACTCCATTACGCGCAAATAAAGTATAGTTTGGCATTAAAGCACCTAAAATGTAAGGTAAATAATGTACTAAAATATGGAATTATAGCCGAACATCAGCTGGCTTGGGCAAGGTTCACACCTGCGATGATATGTCCGCAGAAGCGGAGCCGCATGTGCGAAAATCGCTTGGGTAGTAAGGTGCATTATATCGGACTTAGGTAGGTTTTTATCTCATTTTATTTTGGGGTGGTCGATTGAGGAGCTCTTGGAGAGGGGGTTTTCGCCTATCATCGTGAGGTAAGTAATTACTACTTAATGTGAGTTTAATATGCAGATTTTAGGTAGCTTCTTGACATGTAAATTGTAGAAATTATGGGTTTAGTTGAAAAAATTAGGTTTTGATAAAAATGGAATTAGACCACGAAAATAATTATGGAATTGAGTAGAAGTTATATATTTGGGTTCATGGGTTGGGTAATTACTCCAGGAGCTAAATTATAAACTTTTGAGCATATATTGATTAATTTATATAATATTTGGCTAGTTTCGGATTGTTGAGCACCGACTTAAGGATTTAGAGTTAATTTGTAAATCGAAAGTGAGGTTTGGGACAAGGTAGGTCTCTTGCATAACCCTGTAAGAGGGAATTTACCCCATATGTGTTTTAAATTACTATTTTCTTCTAATTGTGGATACTACGTACACACGAAGTGACAAGAGTCCGTGCGTATCTACAAATCATGCTTATGTTCGGGTAGTTTTAGGACCCTATCATGAAATACTTATATTGTTTGTACTGTACTTGTTAATTTAAGTGCTTAAATTATATTGAAACTTGATAAAGGATTCGTAAAGACCGAATTTTATTTAATTTGATTTCTAGCGGGTTGTTTGACCGTTAGTAGAAATTGTGCCTCCTTGTGTATTAGTCTTGTGATAGCCTTTGAATCAGATGTTCGTAGAGTATTCTCTCTTCTTGTGGAGCGGGCCGAACGCCTCGACAGTATAATAGATGCATCTATGGTTCGTGCCGGTCGACTGTCGGCAGTGTACACATTATTCTGGATCGGGCCGTATGACCTCGGCATAAAACGTGCGTGATAATGCTCGGAGTCCAATTACACTTGATATTACTTCCATAACTTGATAAATTATAGTTTACTTGATGGCCCGTATTTGTTGAAGCTAGTATGTGCTAATTGGAGATTTTAAATTGACTTCTAGTCAAAGAATCACTTATTTACTATTTGTTATTGTGTTACTATTATTGATGTATTCCATATCTATTTATAATTTCCGTACTTTATTTATTGGCTCATAGTAAGTGTCGATGTCGACCGCTCGTCACTACTTCTTCGAGGTTAGACTAGATACTTACTGTGTACACGTTGTTTATGTACTCACGCTACACTTATGCACTAATCATGCATGATCTGAGGCAGGTGCATCTGACAGTCATTCAGGCGCGCACCTCCGTTACCTTGAGGCATAGTGGTGAGCTGCTCTTTATGTCCGTTCTGCAGCACCCGCAATCTCTCTTTTGTATTTACTTTCTGTCTATCTTATTCCAGACAGTAGCATAGGTGATTTTGTATATTCTACTAGTTGCTCATACACTTGTGACACCGGGTTTTTGGAGTATTCTAGTAGACACTTTATGGTTTTGAGCATTAATTTCACTGTATTTACTCTCTCATTAGTTTATGTTTTACCTTACTATAAGTTCCCACTATTCATTTATTTAATAAATAAAAATCAATTACTTTGAAATTATTAAAAAGGAATAAATACATGACTGGTTCACTGTTGGCTTGCCTAGCGGTGACGTTGGGCGCCATCACGGCTTATAACAGAAATTAGTTCGTGACAATATGAACCAATTGCATACCAGTTTTAACAATCAAAGACATGAGTTTCCATATTTGCCCCTTAAAGCAGGACGATGAAGACCTGCTTATTCTCGCTAAAAGCATAATTTTTTCATTTAAATGTTCTAATAATAAGCTCCAAATAGCTCCTTGACCATTTCTAATTAAATTCTCTACGACGACACTAATATTCTTAAATATTCTTAAAGTGTAAAAAAGGAAGACATTTCGCTAGGGGGTTAGAGAAAGAATAAGTCAGAAACTATTACATAGGGCATAACAGTCATTTGAAAATCATGGCAAAAGTAACGTGAACAAGATTACCAAACGCCGAAGAGCTGCTAACTCCCGCTGCTGCTGCTACCCTTTGTTCGCTGCAAACTCATACACAAACCCTAATTCCCTAATTCTCTTTCTTTCTATATATTCATATTAACACCATTACACTTTTTTTTGGTAGCTAGAAGCGGAATTGGATAATGGGTAAGTCTGTTTCTGTGTTAAATAATCTATATTTCAGAGTTTCCTTTATAAGTTCGAACTCATTTTTTGTTGATGGGGTGCTTTTTTGTTGTGATTTCAGAGAAGAGAAAGTCTCGTAAAGAAAGTAGAAAAGAAGCTCGGTCCGCTAAAAAGCAGAAGAAGTTTGATTCATGGCTACAACATCAAGTAAATTATTTTTTTCTGATTTATAATTAATTCTTTTATTCAGAATTTAGCTTGAAAAACATTGAAAATATGCATGTTTTTTTTATTTTAGCCTGGTATAGGAAGAGATTTTGGTTGAGTTTTAGGAGTAGCAATTTAGAGATAACAGGTTAAAATCCTAACTTTAACATCAGTGTGATTCAGCCCTGGTGGGCATAATTAGCAAACAATTGTTGTCGACTGTAACAGGCTGTCTGGTGGATTAGCCTGAGGTGCAGCCAAGCTGGCCGGACATCACTATTATTATTAAAGTATATCTTATAATAAGAGCTTCTATTGCTAGGTTGATGTCAGAGCATAAACACCTTCCTTTTTTTTGAGGGGGTGGGTGGGTTCTAATTAATGAGGATGTTCATGAACAACCAACAAATGGCATTTGATTAGGCGAAATGCTAGTATAGATATAGAATATTTATTTAAGCAGATATTTTTCTTTTTGACATAAAGTTTAACTATTACTTTAGATCCACGACAAAGCATGGAAATTCAACCTGACTGGATTTTTTTTCTGACACTGGCTTCTGTTTTGGGTTGTAGCAAACACAAAAATTGCGGAGATCATTGCCAAATTTAAAATCAACACAGGCAATCCAGTCACGGAAGAATAGCCAAGCTCAAAGACATGAACATCTTCCTTCCTTAAAGTCCAGCGTTCGAGTTAAGAAAGACTTAGAAACTTTTCCACGGGTGGATGCTTCTAATGTGGAAAATAGGAGTTTGAAAAGGACAGAAGGCTCAAATAAAAAAGCAAAGAACTCTATGGAGTCTAGTGTTGACTTGCAGGCATCTCCACGGTTGGAATCTTCTAAGGTGGAAAATAGGAGTTTGAAAAGAAAGGATGCCTCAAATAAAAATTCAAAGACAATGTTTATGGAGTACCTTGAAATGGAAAAGAAGGGAGAAGCTACCTCTGCGGACATAGATTTGAGATTGGAGAGAAAACTTGCTAAGAAACTCAAGGTGAAGAATGAGAAATTGCGAGGAGATGATGATATTGATATGTTACTTGCAGGAATTCCTTCTGTAGTTGACTCTCATAGTCAATTGAGTGAATCTCTGGAGGGTACTGATATTGATACTTCGCGCAAGAAACAGAAAAAGAAGTCGGTGGATGAAGTTTTAGATGGTAAATTTGTTCCTGAGGATGGGAAGTCTGATCCTTCATGTGTTAGCGATGTTGATCACGGAAACACAGATTTAAAGACCAAGCAAAAAGAGTCAAAGAAGATGAAAAGAAAGAAAACGAAGTTTGAGGAGTATCTTGAAACTGAAATGCATGGAAGGGTTATTTCAGCAGATGATGATCTGGCTTTTGAAAGAAAGCTTGCGAAGAAGCTCAAGGTGAGGGGAGGGAGATTACAGGGGGATGATGATGAAATGAATATGTTATTTGAGGGAATATCTTCAGTTCTAGATTCTTTTGAGGATGAAAATAGTCAACATGCTGGAGAAGTGCCTCCAAGGAGTGATAAGAGCTCCTCAAATGAAAGCTCTAAAGAGAAAAAATATAATAAAGAAGCACAAGGAGAAGATCAAGAGCAAGAGGGAGAGCAGAAAGCTGAGAGCACTCTATACTGTACAGATTCGAAGGCACCAGCTGGAGAAATTTTATCTGCTGGATCCGCTGCCAAAGGAAATGGAAAATATGTTGCTCCGCACCTGAGGTCACGCCTCAGAAGTGAATCAGAAGAGCATGCTCAAATTCGTCGACGACTAAGAGGTATGATGTATGGTAAACTTGCACTCATGTTGCTCGTCTTTGGAAACTTTTTTTTTTTGCAAAATGATCTATGTTTCTTGCACCTGAAGACGGTTAACAGAGTCAATTTCTTTCAGGTCTTCTGAATAGGATGTCCGAGGCTAATGTTGAATCGATCACAAGTGAAATTTCCACGATCTACCAGGTATGCTGCTGATTCTCATCCAATATATTTTTGAATGAACTAGTTTATTCACGAAAACAATATATTCCGTATTTACATGACTTCACTAGTAGGTAAAATCATCAACCATAGTTTCTCCAAGGGTTTTTCACACTTAAAATTCAAATCACAGTATCACACCACTTAGTCGAAGCTAGAAAGATCACAACAGTAACATGATCTCAAAACATTGCCAAACTGAAAAATAAAATTCAACAAGAAGAGGTAGTAGTAGTAGGTATAAGATTTCTTGCTTGTGGGAAGAAGGCGACATCACCTCTATCTGGACTAGACAACTTCCTATAAATGGCCTTGAGCTTACTTTCTGCAGCACCCACGTGATATCTAACCAATTGTTTTGCGCATTCCATCAACTGATCTTCTGAGAAGCCAGTATGGTGCTGCAGAGTTTGAGTCCATAGAGGACTTCTGTTGAGATTGCTTCAGGCAGCATAAACAGAGGATTCTGATAGCATTGATGGGCAGTATGCTATTGTGGTTTTATAGTTCATTAGACCAATTTCGGAAAAGAAGAAAGCCAGGTTCTCCATCTCCTGATTATCAGATGGTGTTGAAGCTTTTACGTTCCTAACCAGAAAAACATAGGGAGATGACTGCTACCTGCCTCCTTTGTATTTTGGGTTGCCACTGTTTCTTTCTTCTGCAAAGTTTCTTTCTTTATGATTTTGTTGGAGTTCCTTCAGAGATTTGTGAGTTTCTATATTTTGACTGGTTTCTTGTCCGAACATTCTATCACGGACTGCACTGTCCACAGTACTGTTCCGTTTACCTGTTGCTATGATAGGAATCCATAATTTATAGTGAAATATGTGGCTGAGACAATTTATTGGTGTATGTCTTTGAGGTTTCAGATTACCCCTACTGCTTATGGACTCGGTGGTTCTGATAAAGCAGTTAGTGACTTTTTAAATACATTTAGCAATTTGGGAGTTAGATCCTAAGAATTTTGTGGGAACTCATTGGGTTTGTCGTTGTTGTTGTTACCATTCAGAGAATACAGAGATCATTGACGCTGCTTGTTGTCTTTACAGTTAACACTTGTGGCTGTTACATTCAGATATCTTTTACTACTTATACAAGCTTCTCATGAATATTTGTTTCGTGCTGTCATATTAAGATTATTGATATGTTAGTTTCTTGATCACAACAGCATACCTTTTCTTTTAAAAATATCCTGACCAGTGAGACTATACCTAAAAATAAATTATTTTCTTGTTCTATTGTTGTGAGTTAGAAAATGACTTGCTTGGATTTACACCTAACGTTAGTGTTTCCCCCTTGGCAGACTGTTGGTCGAACTTTTGGTTCTCAGATTATCAGTGAAGAGGTTTTGGCATCATGTTCTAGAGGTCCTCGTGGCAATGAACAGTAAGCATTTACCTTGCATTTTCTGAAGTCAATTTATCCAGTCTAATTTTATAGAGAAAGCTTATTTCTGAATAATTTTCTATAGAACAGTAATTTCAAAGCTAGAACCAACATTAGCTTAATTTTCTTGTATCATTTTCTGTCAGCGTTGCTTCAAGCTGCTTGTTTCCTAACAAGTGTTTTACAGAAGCTAAGTGGAGTAACTTTGAGTGTCTGAAAATAGTACTGATAAAAAATTTGTTTGTCAAAATTTGATTGAAGATGGACTTTAAGTCTGCAAACCAGAGAATACCTTTTTGATGTTTCGTGGCACAAAGCAATCTTTCTGCTGATCTGTGTATTGATTTTAGTTATTTCAGCTTGTTACACCTGCAGAAGTCCGACAACAATTAGCACCTTTTTAGTACTCCTTGAGTCTTAATGCCTTATTGTTTTCTCTCATTATGCTCTGAGTTACATTTATTTGCTTATGTAATGGCTAGTTATAGTTAGTAAACATCATAAGTGGATGGCATATCAAGGTATGCAGTCTCTTTGAGTTTTGTCACCCACCATTTTATTTCCTTTTCTAACACTTGAAGATTGGTGATGACCAACTAGCTAGTTGTTAACTTTGAGTAACTTTGAGTGTCTGAAAATAGTACTGATAAAAAATTTGTTTGTCAAAATTTGATTGAAGATGGACTTTAAGTCTGCAAATCAGAGAATACCTTTTTGATGTTTCGTGGCACAAAGCAATCTTTCTGCTGATCTGTGTATTGATTTTAGTTATTTCAGCTTGTTACACCTGCAGAAGTCCGACAACAATTAGCACCTTTTTAGTACACCTTGAGCCTTAATGCCTTATTGTTTTCTCTCATTATGCTACGAGTTACATTTATTTGCTTATGTAATGGCTGGTTATAGTTAGTAAACATCATAAGTGGATGGCATATCAAGGTATGCAGTCTCTTTGAGTTTTGTCACCCACCATTTTATTTCCTTTTCTAACACTTGAAGATTGGTGATGACCAACTAGCTAGTTGTTAACTTTGAGTAACTTTGAGTGTCTGAAAATAGTACTGATAAAAAATTTGTTTGTCAAAATTTGATTGAAGATGGACTTTAAGTCTGCAAATCAGAGAATACCTTTTTGATGTTTCGTGGCACAAAGCAATCTTTCTGCTGATCTGTGTATTGATTTTAGTTATTTCAGCTTGTTACACCTGCAGAAGTCCGACAACAATTAGCACCTTTTTAGTACTCCTTGAGTCTTAATGCCTTATTGTTTTCTCTCATTATGCTCTGAGTTACATTTATTTGCTTATGTAATGGCTAGTTATAGTTAGTAAACATCATAAGTGGATGGCATATCAAGGTATGCAGTCTCTTTGAGTTTTGTCACCCACCATTTTATTTCCTTTTCTAACACTTGAAGATTGGTGATGACCAACTAGCTAGTTGTTAACTTTGAGTAACTTTGAGTGTCTGAAAATAGTACTGATAAAAAATTTGTTTGTCAAAATTTGATTGAAGATGGACTTTAAGTCTGCAAATCAGAGAATACCTTTTTGATGTTTCGTGGCACAAAGCAATCTTTCTGCTGATCTGTGTATTGATTTTAGTTATTTCAGCTTGTTACACCTGCAGAAGTCCGACAACAATTAGCACCTTTTTAGTACTCCTTGAGTCTTAATGCCTTATTGTTTTCTCTCATTATGCTCTGAGTTACATTTATTTGCTTATGTAATGGCTAGTTATAGTTAGTAAACATCATAAGTGGATGGCATATCAAGGTATGCAGTCTCTTTGAGTTTTGTCACCCACCATTTTATTTCCTTTTCTAACACTTGAAGATTGGTGATGACCAACTAGCTAGTTGTTAACTTTGAGTAACTTTGAGTGTCTGAAAATAGTACTGATAAAAAATTTGTTTGTCAAAATTTGATTGAAGATGGACTTTAAGTCTGCAAATCAGAGAATACCTTTTTGATGTTTCGTGGCACAAAGCAATCTTTCTGCTGATCTGTGTATTGATTTTAGTTATTTCAGCTTGTTACACCTGCAGAAGTCCGACAACAATTAGCACCTTTTTAGTACACCTTGAGCCTTAATGCCTTATTGTTTTCTCTCATTATGCTACGAGTTACATTTATTTGCTTATGTAATGGCTGGTTATAGTTAGTAAACATCATAAGTGGATGGCATATCAAGGTATGCAGTCTCTTTGAGTTTTGTCACCCACCATTTTATTTCCTTTTCTAACACTTGAAGATTGGTGATGACCAACTAGCTAGTTGTTAATGCTATCTGACTATCCTCTTAGTATTGACATGTTTCCGTCATAACTGATATACCTCAACTTTCTATTATCTGGTGCTGGATTTTGCACTGTCAATTCACTTATTTCTCTTACTTTCAATGTAAAAGGTATGCAGCAGTTTTTGCTGCTTTTGTTGCTGGCATGGCATGTTTGGTTGGGATGGACTTTGGCGCAAAACTTCTGGCATCTCTGGCTCAATGTTTCGAGGTATTGAAACATTTACAAGTGGTAGTTTTATGGATCAAACACCCAAAAAAAAGGAGAAGGAATTTAGTGGAGGCAGCATTTAATCTTCTTAAAGTCGATATGTTATGCAGTAGTGTTTAAAAGCATAGGTTACTTGTCCCATCTCATATAACGTCAAAACAAAATAACTTTACAACGTAAATAACTTGTTGTATGCTTTATTTAGGATGAGTATCTGAATGAAGATAACCTGTCTGTTAGGAACCTGACGCTTCTGCTCTCGTACTTGTACACTTTTGGAGTTTGCTCAAGGTAACCACTAAATCTGAATTGATTACTCTCTGAATTGATTATTAGGTGGACAATGTTGGCATTATTATACACATGCCTACATATCTCCTTTGTTTCTTTTACTCTCGTTGTTAGATTTTCTGTGGTGCTTTCCTTCACTATACTTGCTGTAACTTGTAAAGTTGCTAGATATATGAGGAGATGAGTAGGACATTAGCTCATTCGTGTGGGATCATATAGATCTAGACTTCTCTGATGTTCTTGCATAAGTGAGCCTCAGGAAACAAAGTTAATATATGGATATGCCACAATCAATAAAGCAAGCTTTTGAAAGTTGGTATTTTTGGAGAGTTGACAAATCCATCAAAAATATCTGGAAAATGGTGCCAGCAGTAATTTTTTGATGTATTTGGAAAGAACGGAACCAAAAGTGTTTTGATGGCATTTCAACTCCACTCTACTTCCTCAAGGCTGCGTGTTTAGTTAATCTGTTTAGTTGGAACTATCTCACCCCTGTTAATAGTGCTGATATTTTTCTGGATTTTATTAGCTCCCTGATAGTAGCATAGGCTTTTGTAATGGAGCTAATTATCCTATCTCTTTTGTACTCCTTGCATCTTCTTGATGCCCTTTAATGAATCTAATTTACTTCATCAAAAACAAAATATATGGATTGAAGATGGGCCCCTAATATTCCAAAAATAATTTGACAACCCATGTTAAATTGTTCAAAAATTAAGCCTTTTTAGCCATTCACGAATTTACCTTATTCCGGTGGAAGAACATTCAGTCGGGCTCCTGTGATTCAGGTCTTACCATAATTTGCAGTTGCTTAAACCTGTGATGTGTATTAGATTAAACAAGAATGTATATGATGCTTTTATGATAGAAGAAGAGATGTTCTTCTGAGGAAAAAGCATTTTGGAGACAAATCATAAAGGCTAAACATGGCGAAGAAGATTACTGGCACACTAAAACAGTCCAAGCATCACATGGAGTTAACCCATGGAAATTTATAAGTAAGCTCAGTGTTTTGGAGAGCGAGAAGCGGGAAAAAGCGACGAGGCCTCGCTTCACCGAAGCAAGAAGCATGAAGCGAAGCGCTTTTTTTTTTCATGTGAAGCGCAATTAATACATAAATAAAAAATATTAAATAGGCATAGATAAATGACCAAGAACTCAACTAAAAAAACCAGAACAGCTAAAACAGAGAAAAAAACCAGAACAGTCAAGCTGGATCTTTTTTTTTTTGGCTTGATGCCATTAAATAATAAGATAGAATTTACTACAATCACAAAACAAGAAGAAGAGAACAGTTAAAACAGAGAAAAAAACAAGAACAGTCAACAGAACAGAGATTAACAAAAAAGCAGAGCAGAAGCAGAATATAGAAAACAGAGCAGAACAGAGAAAAGATGAACTGAAAAAAATAGAAAAGAAAAAGAAGAAGAGAAAATAGGAGAGAGCAGGTAAAGCAGAGAAAAGCAGCAGAGGAAGAGAAGAGAAGAGAAGAAAGAGAAGAAGAGAAGAAATGCTTAAGAGGAGGAGAAGTCGCAACAGTCTAGAGAAGAGGAGGAGAAGTCGCAACAGTCTAGAGAAGAGGAGGAGAAGTCGCAAGGTTTGCAGCAATCACTCGAAGCAGATGTTTTGGAATAAAGGTCGCGTAAGAGTGTATTTGCAAAAAAAATTATAAAAAAAAACCAGGTAGCTGTCGACCTCGCTTAAGCGAGCTTTTCTCTTGCACCTCGCTTCTCGTTTTTTTGCCTGAAACATGCGCTTTTTATCAGATGCCTCGCTTTAGGGAAGAAAAGCGCAAGTCTTGCGCGTCACCTCACTTCTGCGCTTTAAGTGAGAAGCGCACGCTTTTAATAACAGTGAGTAAGCTATGGGATGACAAGAGTGGGTTGCTCTAGTGGTAAGCACCCTCTACTTCCAACCTAGAGGTTGTGAGTTCGAGTCACCCCAAGAGCAAGGTAGGGAGTTCTTGGAGGAGGGAGCTGAGGGTCTATCGGAAACAACCTCTCTACCCCAGGTAGGGGTAAGATCTGCGTACACACAAACCTCCCCAGACCCCACTAGTGGGATTATACTGGGTTGTTGTTGTTGTTGTTGTTGTTGTTGAGTAAGCTATGGGATGAATTTAGAAACAATACTCAACTCAAGCTGGGGAATGGTGAAAATGTCAGATTCTGGGAAGACAAATGGCTGGGTGTTAATACTCTAAAGGACGAATTCCAGCAGTTATATCAGCTGATACTCTCACATGCCCCTGTTAATCAATGCAGTAGAGATGACATTTGGAGTTTATTCCTTAGAAGAAACATTCAAGATTTGGAACTAGAGGTGTTGTAAATCTTTTGTGGAAACTGGTGTGGAGTTGCAGGCTTGCAGCAGTAATGTTTATTTTCTGTGAAGTCATGCTACCTGAAATTGTCCAGCAGCAGTAACATCATAGAGAATTGGCCTTGGCAGTTAGTATTGAAAATCGAGATTCTTACCAAGATTGCATGTTTCACTTGGACAGCCCTCTCTGGAGGATGTTTAACACATGACAAGTTAACAAAGAGGGGTTTCCTCACTCAGCAATAGATGCTATATGTGGACAACAATCTGAAGATGCATCTCACCTCCTACTTCACTGTCAAATGGCGAGAGAAATGTGGTCCACGTTCTTCTGTCTTTTGGGGGTACATGGATGGGGTAATCGCTTACAACATTAAGGAAGCCTACAGAAGTTGTGGTCAGTAGAAAGTTGGAAAATCTATCCGGAAGATTATGCTCACTTTTTTTGTAATGCCTGCATCTACTTGATGCTTCTTTATGAAGTTACGTTTACCTTACCAGAAAAGATAGCAGAGGTGTTATTTGCAAATAAATTAAGGAAAGCAACATAGAGAAAGATGCGTGTAATATTTACCACTTTCCACATGTAAAGCAAATGACTACTCTTCGTCTCCCTGTGGGTAAGAGGCTATATTGACAATCTTCTCTCTCCTCCCCCTCCTCTTTCCCATCCTTTCATGGCTTGTATGTGCTACCGTAAATAAACAAAAAGGAGAATACCCTCTCACTTAGATCTCAAAGGAGCAACAAGAGCTGCAGTGAATTTTGGCGACTTGTGTCCTTTTTCTTCTTTATGATGTGAATCCTTATAGAATCAAGAGAACTAGTCTTTAGTTACTTTCATATATTCGTACCCTCATTAATTCAATTATATTTCTTATGCTTCTTAGTGACTTGATATATGATTTCCTGGTGATGTTGAGCAAGAGATTGACAGAAGTGGATGTTTCTACCATATTGACAGTTCTACAAGGTATTAAACTTACCTTCTGACTGTGGCTTTCTTTCTTGGAATGATCTGATCATCCAATTACTTTCTCCTTCTTTACTCCCTGGCCTGTTCTCTCTTCCTTGAGCATTAGTGAGAAATTTTAACAAATTATTCATGAGTTACCGGGCAGTGTTAATTCATGGTGACTTATTTCCCTTCATCTCTTATAACTCTATGATTCAACATTCTTTTCACCAAAAAAAAAGTTTTCTTAACCTGGGCAAATAATTAATTTCATAAACGAATTTTTTCTTGCTATCTTTGTATGTTCCAAACATGAAGAATGCTCCACTTTTGTTAAAAATTCAACATTTTAAATTAAAAGTTTGGTTGTCAGCTTTTATGCTAAAAAGAGAATAGATAAGATGACCTTTATTTGGGCTCATATGATACCTCTATAGGGTGTCTAACAATTCTTTTTATACCAGAAAGTGGTATCTAAAAGCTTTAAATTAGATATCTAATTCCTACCTTCGTGTTGTGTAAAATGCAAAATAAGCATTAGAAAATCAATTATAAGGATAGAAAAATTTGAACAATGAATATCAGAAGGAACAAGGCGTATAAACTATGGAATTACTCGCATTATCATGGGAATGTTTTAGTAATTTCCTTAAAGCTAACTGGTTCTTGTATCAATGTGGCAAAATACAATGTATTTTGGCAACTTATTTTTTTTCCAGTTCTGATTAGTTCGAATATTATATATTTAATCCTACATGATTTTGCTGAACAGCTTGTGGGATGAAATTGAGAGGTGATGATCCCGTTGGCATGAAGAACTTTATAGTTAGCGTTCAGAATAGGGTGAATGAATTGAAAACTTCATCTGGAGAAGGGCAATCAAACACAATCGGGAAAAGGGTAAGCTAATGCTTTGTTACAAAGGTTGCTTCTTATTCTGCCTTTGCTGACCACATAAGTTTCTGGAACCTCGTTAATCTGTATATTTGCATACTGGTTTTGTTGCAGATGGAGTTCATGCTTGAGATGATATGTGATATCAAAAACAATAAAAAAAGGACCAAGGAGGATACCTTGCAGCTTACCCGAATAAAGAAATGGCTACAAAAGGTGCTTGTTGGATTCAGCTGTTTTGGATAAATAATTATCTATTGGCACATTTTAATCATTTGATCTTGGTGCCCTTTGTATTGAGCATTTCATCTATCTTATAAATTCTTTTTTTGATGAAAAAGGTAAATGATTTTATTAAAGAGTGTACCAAGAAGGTAACCAAAAAGATTACGGCAGAGAAGCTTTCCTTCTGTATGTTGAAGGAAGGCAAAAGATCTAACATAGAGTTCATATCAGATACAATATGCTTCCTGCACCATAAGTAAAGACTCTTTAAACGTATAGATTCTCTCCTACCATTAAAACATCTGTTGTTCTTTCCTGTCAGATATTCCAGAAAATGCAAGTAGGAATTGCTTTCCAATATAGTCTTATGTCCTTAGTTGAGTACTGCTCATACCAGCTACTTACAGCAAGTATAATGCACCCTGGCATGACCCACTGAACTCCAAAAATGGCCATAAATTTGCCCAAATCTGCTTAGTAAAGGTACAGTGGAGCAAAAGATGATTCATAACCAACTATCATAATTTCCTTCCATTCTCTCCAAAAGATTTTTATAACATGTCTTCACTGTGAACCTTTGTCTCCCTTTTTGTCCTTTTGTCTTTGTTTTTTTTTGAGCCGAGGGTCTTTCGGAAACAGCCTTTCTACTCCTTCGGGGTAGGGGTAAGGTCTGCGTACACACTACCCTCCCCAGACCCCATTAATGGGATTTTACTGGGTTGTTGTTGTTGTTGTCGTCACTGTGAACCTGCCATCTTTCTGAAGTTTCTATCTCAAAGTATCAGTCACATGAACACTAAGAGATCCTGCTTCCAATTTTTGGATCAAATCATTAATGCCTTCGATTTCCCAGTCAAATAGGTTTCTTCTCAAATGATGATTCCATCCCTAGGTGGAGTAGCAGTCTGCTACATTGCAGCTTTTATTTGTACAGATTTCATAAAGGTCTGTAAATTGTTCTTCTAAA
Organism: Nicotiana otophora; assembly: GCA_000715115.1. Lineage (NCBI taxonomy): Eukaryota > Viridiplantae > Streptophyta > Magnoliopsida > Solanales > Solanaceae > Nicotiana > Nicotiana otophora. The sequence continues at coordinate 58,788 of AWOL01S0021260.1, forward strand.
GGAATATCGTCAAGCCACCTGTCAGTCAACATCTTCACCTTCCTTCCATTCCCATCTTTCAGCTTGAGGCTATCAAAAAATTCATCCCAAAGGTTCCTGATGTACTTCTAGACAAACACACCATACGCCTTTTTAGCACTGTTGACCATTCCTCACTTTTAACATATTTAACAGTAATAACATCTTTTCATAGGCCGTTACTGTTATCATTAAACCTCCGGTGCCACTTCAGTAACAAACTTTTACTCTGCAACTTTAAATTCTTTTTCCCAGACCACCAGATTTTATGTCCCGTGTTACAATTCCCCATTTTACCAAACAGGCCTTCTTTTTTTCTTGGTTACCATCCCACAAGACATTTCTCCTTAACCTGTCTAGTTGTTTTTCCACTTTCACAGGCATGGGAACAAGGGCGATCCACCCCTTTAGGATGGGGTGGCATGTCGCCTGCTATGATGATAAATTTTTTATATACTTATGTTGAGATTTTCTTAAATTAGGTTAAATATCTGATCCTGCCACCTGTAGCCGTAAACTAGACAAAGGTGCCATGGTTGGTAGACCTTTTTGAAAGTTTTTCTCGTGTGTAAATTCAAGTTGGAATTTGTTTTGAACCTTGCTCGACTTTCCTGTTTCTTTGTGCTTTTGATTTCCATTTGTCCTAGTCATTTCCTTTTTCAGCTACCTTCCAATTTTTTATTTGTCGTTTTTTTTTTTTTTTTTTCTATTCTATTATTTATATGTG
>AWOL01S0021260.1:60308-78842 GCA_000715115.1 Nicotiana otophora
TTTTTTTTTTTTTTTTCTCTATTCTATTATTTATATGTGGTCTCTCGTAAGCACACTCAAAAAAAGAGACTCCAAGATTTTAAAATTCTATAAAATAAGCATTCTTCTTAATCATAAATTTATGAGTTTTCTTCTTTCAAATCCAAAAAACTTGGGTCTTAATTGGAATTTTTGGTTGAGATCAAAATTTTATATTATATCTTAAAAATTTATGTTATTCGATGGTTATTAAATATACTTTAAATCTCTTTAGTATTAAATTATGATAATAATTTCTTAAGCATTGCTTAAAAATATATGAGATTTATGATTTTGATCTTTGGGATCGTGTAGTTTATTTATTTCTATACTTATGGGTTATAATTTATCTCCTGAAGATATTTTTTAAATTTTCTTAATCTGATTGATGTAATTCTCTTCTTGAAGATGTTATCTTATTTTTGTAAATTTATTTTTAATATACAGAAAAAGATGTAATTTCCTAGTGAAAATGTTGATTTTACTTGTGTTGTTATAATGAAGGCCGAGGGTCTATCGGGAACAGTCTATCTACCTTTATAGGGTAGGGGTAAGGTCTGCGTACACACTACCCTCACCAGACCCCACTTATGAGATTAAACTGGGTTTGTTGTTGTTGTTGTTGTGAAATCAAAAAAGTCGCATAAATGTTCCTAACAAATTCCGTATTAGTCATTAAAAGGTATACATTAAAGAAAGTTATGGAACCCGCCACCTTTATATCCTAGATTCGCCTTTGATGGGAAATAGGGACATTATGTGTATGGAAACCCCATCTAAGACACTGTTCATTAGTGTCACCCTACCCAAAAACAAATGTACTGCTTCTTCCATGGTGCCAGTTTCTTTCACATTTCTCAATCACCCCTTACCTGACATTAGCATCATTATTTCTTATCCTAAAGGAATACCAAGGTAAATGGTAGGTGAACTCTCAATCCTACAACACAAGATAGCAGCCAGCTTTTGAATGCTGTGATCAGAATTCACTGAAAATATGCCTGCTCTTTTGCCCAATTTGCATGCAAACCAGAAATAGCGTCAAAAGCTAATAGTATTGCTTTCAGATGCAAGAGTTCCCTTCATCTGCACTACACAAAACAAGGTTGTCATCAGCGTAAAAGATATGCGGCACTGCCACTTTATTTCCATTTCTGCCTTGGTACTTGAAAACCTTCAATCCATTTTAATTATGTGGCCCTTTTAAGCATCATGCTGAGAACTTCCATTGCGAGTATAAAGAGATAAGGTGAGTGAATCGCCTTGCCTCAAACATTTCTGTGGGGGGAAGAAACCTTGAGGAGAGCCATTGACGATGGATACTCTAACAGTAGTAATGCAATACTTGATGTATTGTATCCATTTGGCTCCAACTCCCATTAAATCCATCAGCTTAAATAAGAATTCCCAGTTTACGCTAGCAAAGGCTTTCCCAATGTCCAATTTGCATATCACACCAGATTTTTTCTGATCAAGCCACTCATTTACGACCAGCACAGCACTAATTGCTGTTTCCTTTAATAAATGCGTTTTGGTTGCCGGAGACTAGCTTGCCAATAACCAGTTTTCAATTTTTCGGTGAGCACCTTTGATATGATCTTTTAAATGCTGCCCAAAAGACTTAATAGGCCTGAAATCCTTGATTTCCATAGCTCCTTTCTTTTTCAGGATGAGGGTCATGAAAGTTGCATTGAAACTTTTCTCCAGATTGGCTTTATAGTAAAATTGCTCATTAGTCTTAAGACATCTTCTCTCAGAATGTGCCAACATTTTTGAAAGAAAGTCATGTCGAAGCCATCCAGCCCAGGTGCCTTGTCACCAACTAACATCTTCACCACTGCATCAAGCTCTTCCAAGGTGAAAGGCCTTTGCAACCATTCTCTATCTTCCAGAGATAAAGTCAAGATGCTGCTGTCACTCCATGATGGTCTCCAATGCTCCTTTTCAGTAAACAAGTTCCTAAAAGTTTATTTTATGCCATCTGATTTCATCAGATTTATCTTCAAGCTCCTTTGGTCTCCAGCTTATCAATAGAGTTATACCTTTATGAGCAGTCACAACTTCATGGAAATAACTCGTGTTTTGTCTCCTTTTTGGATCCACAGCCTAGACTTGTGCCTCCAGGAAGTCTCCTCCGCGTTAGCAATGCATTCAAGTTCTCTAAGAATTTCATCCCTTTCCGATAAATTCCCAGTTGCTACAGGAACACCCAACTCAGAAACATCCAGCTCTTCCAACCTCTTGAAGGATTTAGCTTTTCTTTCCTTCAGTCTACCAAATACTTTTTTATTCCATTCTTTAATATCTTTCTTCAACATTTCAGTTTGCTGGCTAACATTTTGTCTGGTTTCCCATGAGTATCAGAGGATTTCCACCAGTTTCCAACCAAGTCAATGAAAGATTCGTCTTCGAGCCACATATTCTCGAACTTAAAATAGGACTTGTTCTTTTCAAATTCACTACATTCCAGCATGATTGGGCAGCGATCCTGCACTGTCATAGGCTGGGTTCTTGAAAACAATGCAAGTCAACATTCGATCTTTTCACCAGCATTTTAATTGTTTTCCTTTTTTTGTGATTGTTTATACCCCTGATAGTCCAGCTACAAATTTTCATCTTCATCTTCGATTCATACAGCTGCCCCTGCTGCTCCCTTTTGAGTCTTCTCCAAATTTGATATCAGAAATCAAGGCATTGAGTTCCTTTTCACCTTTGGGTCTGGAGGATGGAGTTCGAATGCTAATTTTGGTACTGGTGTCTTTCTCAGGAAATAATAAAGATAGGTTTCAACTAGTCATGCAACACTCTCCTTCAATTGTAATTGAGTTGAATATAAAGATGAACAACATGAAAGTCTAGCAATACTTTGAGATTGCTTGGGAAATGATTCGTGTGAATTAAGCAAGCATTGCGATGAATGTTCTATTCATCTTCTCATTGTTATGGGTGTCAAGGTCTCTGTCAGTGCTTATATGAAATTTTGGAGAATGGTTGGCCCCTAGAATTGGTTTAGGCACAGGGGCTTCCTAGTTTTCTCCTACAAATTCACGATATAACAGTCTGACTCGCATCCAGCTCTCCAATTGCCAAATTATCACTTCTGATTTATGGTCACAAATGCCTTTATTGCTTCATACCATGAAAAAGTTGATTCCTGTGAGTTAAGAGTGTATTCTCTTTATTGAGAGGAAAAACTGTCTTTTATCCCTTCATTTATTAGGGACAAATTTATTTGCTATTCGTCTTGGAGACACATGATAGATTACCCTTGAACTACTGTTCCTCTCTAGGAGACACATGGTGCACAGGCACACCGAAGGTAGGAGAGAGAACTGGTCTATCTAGTTGATTAGTAACAAAGAAGAGGCTGCGCATTAATGGATTGGTTGCTACTTAACTATTTGAAAGCTATAAAAGGGAGAACATACATACATTTTTTTTCCGGTGACAACGTCAAATCACAAATCCAACAATCTAGTCAAGTCTATGCTCTAGTTTAAATCTTATTTATCTTCATAATAAGTACTTTGACCTTATGCATAAAGTAGCATAATCATCAAATTGTGCAATAGAGGAGATCTTTCAATTATATGTGTACGTGTGTGTCTAAAACTTGGGAGATAGAGTTACGTGTACTGTGCTGGTGGAAGGTAGTAGATGCCCGGTAGAACTAGTCGAGATGGTGCAAGCTGGTCCGAACACTATCGCCATAAAGTGTGTATAGTCAAGCTCTAAGAGTGATGTATGAAGAGAGGGAAGAATTGGAATGATCATGTTTGGAGAAGGAGCTGTCACTAGTGTGAAAACAGTAGTAGGAGATACAGAGGAGTTTCCTGTAACAGTGGATTGATACCAAGGTTCAGTATTGAGCCCCTACTTGTTTGCCCTAGTTATAGATTAGCTAACCAACACGATATAAGATGAGGTTCCTTGGTGTGTGCTATTTGTTTTTGATATTGTGTTAATTGATGAAATTGGCGAGGGTGTCAAACCAAAAGCTTGAGCTATGGAGAAGCACCTTATAGAATAAAGGTTTTGGGATGATTAGAAGTAAGATTGAATACATGCACCGTAAGTTTAGTCAGCATGAGAAGAACGAAGTTGAGGTGAGACTAAATGGGATGGCGATGCCAAAGTGCAAACAATTTAGATATCTAGGCTTCTTGTTTTAAGAGAATGGAATGATAGATGAAGATGTTACTCATAGGATTACAATCGGATGGTTGAAATGGTTAAGTGCTACCGAGGTGCTATGTGATAAAAGGTTGCCTACCAAAGTGAAAGGAAGTTCTATAAAATAGCTATAAGACCGGCAATGTTATATAGAGTGAATGTTGGGCGAAAGTCCAACATATTCACTATATGAGTGTTGCAGCGATACGGATGCTAAGACGAATGTGCATCCCAGTGTTATTAAAAGCGTGCACTTCTCGCTTAAAACGCAGAAGCGAGGCGAGGCGAGGCGCAAGACTTGCGCTTTTCTGCCCTAAAGCGAGGCATCTGATAAAAAGCACACGTTTCAGGCAAAAAAGTGAGAAGCGAGGCGCAAGAGAATAGCGAGAAAAGCTCGCTTAAGCGAGCTCGACAGCTGCCTGTTTTTTTTTTTTATAATTGTTTTTGCAAATACACTCTTACGCGACCTTTATTCCAAAACATCTGCTTCAAGTGATTGCCGCAAACCTTGCGACTTCTCCTCCTCTTCTCTAGACTGTTGCGACTTCTCCTCCTCTTCTCTAGACTGTTGCGACTTCTCTCAAGGTAAGCTTTTCTTCTCTTCTTCTCTTCTTCTCTTTCTTTTCTCTTCTCTTCCTCTTCTGCTTTTCTCTGCTTTACCTGCTCTCTCCTATTTTCTCTTCTTTTTCTTTTCTATTTTTTTTCAGTTAATCTTTTCTCTGTTCTGCTCTGTTTTCTATATTCTGCTTCTGCTCTGTTTTTTTGTTAATCTCTGTTCTGTTGACTGTTCTTGTTTTTTTCTCTGTTTTAACTGTTCTCTTCTCTCTTTTTTTTTTTGTGATTGTAGTAAATTCTATCTTATTATTCAATGGCATCAAGCCAAAAAAAACAAAGATCCAGCTTGACTGTTCTGGTTATTTTAGTTGAGTTCTTGGTCATTTATCTATGCCTATTTAATATTTTTTATTTATGTATTAAATTGCGCTTCACATGAAAAAAGCGCGCGCTTCTTGCTTCGGTGAAGCGAGGCCTCGTCGCCTTTTTACGCTTCTCGCTCTCCAAAACAGTGGTGCGTCCATACAAGATTAGATAAGATTAAAAATGACCACATTCACTAGAAGGTGCAAGTATATAGTAGATCGTTTGGTCATGGCCTGTGTCGACCTACATATGCACCGGTCTGTAGGTGTGAAACTATGGTGAGTGAAGATGTTAAAATGGGACGGGTAGACCTAAAATCACATTGAAGGAAGTTGTCTCAAAAGGTCTACAAATCCTTATGAAGATTTAGCTAAAGATAGGGCACAATAGAAGAAAAAGATCCATATAGGTGATACCTCCTAGTTGGAAATATGTTTTAAACTTGCTTAACTTCTAATATTATATATATATATATATATATATATATATATAAAATATTCACTTTCAGTTTTATTTTATTTTGGTATGATGATGATATCAGCTGAGCTTAAAGAAAGAAGCGGGGATTCATGTCGCCGGCCCCAACTTGTTTGGGACTTAGGCATAGTTGTTTTTGTTGCATCTATGGAGATCGAAAAAGTGAATTTCCTCAGTGAGTAGCAAAGCTGCCCGATAAGTCATTTGCACCGTGTCCTTTCAGATGAATGTTTCCTGATCATTCTCTGAAGGTATAGTTAATAGAAAGCTCTCCCTTTCTTTCTTCTTTCTGAGCCAGTATTATATGGTTCAACTGACTCACTTCTTCATTTCCAATTCTGGAACTTTTTTGTTGATTCCTCCGCCTCCCTTTTCCCCACTTTTAGTATCTTTTCTTTTGGAGTTATAAATTTGTTTGTCCCCTGTGAGTACTAAAAGAACTCATGTTTTACTTAGTGTATCCTCTATATTTTAACTTACTCTATATCTGGTAATTGGATATGCAGAAGAAATTATTTAAATGCTCCTGGACTGATATTAACATCATTCATAACAAGATATTAGATCCATATTATGTCCAATCTTTATTTTACTTTAATGCAAAATTTGGTTCATGATTGGATTTTGTTGAAGATGGCCTTTTAAATCTAGTGAAAATGTGCTGGCTTTCACTCTAGAGAAACTAATAGATATATATTTGTCGATCTAGTAGTACTATATTAGAACACTACTCTCGCAAGATTCAATAATTTTCTGCGAAAGATAAATGTAGAGGGCCAAAAGTACTCTGTAAATAAGTTGCAAAACTATTCTTTTGTTATTTGGATGGTCAAAAGCAATAAGTGATGGTAATCAGCTTGTCAAATTCCATGAATTTGGCATTCCTTAGATTACCACACTCAACATTGTCTCATCATCTCTGTCATCCTTGGATATACATGTTAATCTCTTTTCGTTCTGTGCTTTGCTAATCTTAATTGCAGCTTAGAATAGATGATATATTGATTCGAGGATTGAAGTGGAGCAAGCTGCTTGATCCTGACAAGAGAGGCCAGTGGTGGATAGCTGGGAATATTGATTCCACAACAACTGATATTCAAGATGTTGCCAGCACAATTGACTTGGAGGTCACGGAGGCTCAAAAGATGCTCCAGCTTGCCGCTGCTCAGAGGATGAACACTGATGCAAGAAGGGCAATATTCTGCGTAATAATGAGTGGGGAGGACTATATTGATGCATTTGAGAAACTTCTAAGATTGGATTTGTCAGGCAAGCAGGTTGGCACCCCTTGGTTGAATTCCATATCATTTATTGTTGTGCTTGTCTATCGGAAACGGCCTCTCTACCTCACACTAGGTAGGGGTAAGGTCTGCGTACACTCTACCGTCCCCAAACCATACTTGTGGGATCATACTGGCTTTTTTGTTGTTGTTGTTGTTGTTGTTATTGTTGTGCTTCAAGTGTGCAAATTCTTTAATATCTATACATGCAGGATAGGGAAATCATGAGAGTTTTGGTAGAATGCTGTTTACAGGAGAAAGCTTTTAACAAATACTATTGTGCCCTAGCTTCCAAGTTATGCAGCCATGACAAAAACCATAAGTTCACTCTGCAGGTATGCCTTTTGCTCAAATGTATCCTTGCCAAGTTTTACGTGCTCTTTTGCACCTGGGGAATCAGGGGGACGAAAAGTTCAATTATTACATCTCCTAATCTCTAGAAAGGGTAAACTTACATCTCATCTTGCCGCAAATCGGAAAAAAAGGAAAAGAAGAAAAGACAAATGAAGTTAGAACAGTGCAAATTTCTTGTGCTTTCTGTTTCCTGCTTGGATTGATGTGTTGTGCAGTTAGAGGTTCAAAGTTTTTCTTAGTAATAGTCTATTTCTGACCTGTGACTCATGTTAATAGTGCGTTAAATTGAGACCTTAGTGGTGGTTCAAGAATTTCCTTGGTACATAAAATAATATTATTTGAGATCATATGCTCATTTTAGCAATGAAGGATGAATATGAAGAGACTATGGACACACAATTTTTACTCTTTCTGTCTCACCCCATTGGTCCTCATTTTCCCTTTTTATTTGTTTTTGTGGGGGGGGGGCAAAATTGTCATGCTTGAGAATCATCTGAAACATGGTACTCACATGAGCTGATGTTTGCACCCAACAAAATTACATCCACTAACCTCCTAACGGTAGTGCAACTTATTAAGTGTAATTAGTTCCAAAAGAGGGTATTACATACTAATGTCAAAACCATAACCATGCCAATCCAATGTCATTTGCAGTACTGCCTCTGGGATCATTTCAAGGAGCTCGACTCGATGCAGCTGATCAGATCAATGCACCTATCCAAGTTTGTGGCGGAGATGGTTGCTTCTTTTAGCCTTTCACTTGCTATATTAAAGGTTATTGATCTCAGCGATTCTTCACAACTAACTCCAAAAAGAATCATGCATTTCCGGATGCTATTCGAGACCATCTTGGAATTTCCTGAAAAGCTTGTGTGGAACATTTTTACTCGAATTGCTGTTATGCCAGAGTATGAATCCCTTCGAGATGGGATTGTCTTGTTTATCCGCAAGTACGTAGCGGATGACCAAAAGTCTCTGGTAGATAAATTCAAGATTGCAAAGAAAGCCCTTAACAATGTTGAAGGAGTTATCATGTAAGTCTCTGCATAATGTATTCTAGCTTTAGGATTTTGCAGGAATGGTTAGTTACTGGAATGTTATTAACCCATTTTTGGTAGAGGGTTTTCTTGATTTCCGAAATCATTTATTTAACCAACTTACATAGGATATATGTGACGAGAATTTCAGTATAGAAGTGTCCTAGCTAGGTGACTTCCAACTTTGGAATTGCATAATGTCTCACTTGTGAACCTTTCTCAGGAGCTCATATTTGATTCCAGTCACAGCCTACTACTTTTTAATTACCTGTTTATGCATTATTGTTCCTCCAATCACAAAAAGAAAGAATTTTAAAACTCAATCAGTTAATTAATGAAAAGGCAGCAGACTAATAACTTTTGAACCAAATCTGGTATATTTAAGTGGAGACCCAGATTTGAAATCGGAACAGCGAATTCTCAGTCATAAAATAAAGAAAAAAATTAAAAGATGAAAAGAAACACACTAGCTAAAGGACTCGCCTTTATAACAGGATGTGTTTGTTTGTTCTTTCCAAAGTAACTCGTCATCCTTATAGGCATGAAATTGGATTTAGTGGGACCCAATCCGAGTATCGGATGTCGGTTGTAAAACCAAAAAAAGGAACTCTTCAATTAACTTTTACCATTTTAAAAATGTTAGAATGTGGGGAACGGAATAGCAACTTGTGGAAAGTTCTAATACCATCAAAAGCTTTTTAATTCTAGCTTTCTTCCCTTCCATCCCACTTTCATTCTACTGTCTTCGCTTCCATCGCAATTCACGGGTGTGTCCTCCAAATAAAAATCAAAGAATATAAAAAATTATTAAGAGGGTGTTTGGATTGGCTTTTAAGTTGGTCAAATCAGTTTTGAAGCTTTTTTTAATTTTTTTCAGTGTTTGGCAAAGTCAAAAAGTGCTTAAATAAGTTAAAGATTGCTTAAAACAAGCCAAAAGCAATAAGTTGCGCTGTTTTTTTTGGCTTAAAAGTTATTTATACTGAAAACCACTTTTTTAAGCCAATCCAAACAGGCTCTAAATTGTAGCGCCCAAGTTAGGCACTAACGCTCCAAGACTCACGTGTGGAACTCTTGTTCACGAGGCTTATGCTCCAGACACCCGATAACGTGCCCACTATACGCAATGCTTAGCGCCTAGAACTAACCTAACATCTCTTGTACAAATTACGTGCTAAATTCCTTACTTAACATCACAATAACAATAAATCTAGTATAATCCCACATATGAGGTCTGGGGAGGGTAATGTGTACGCAAACCTTACTCCTACCTTGTGAAGGTAGAAAGGTTGTTTCCGATAGACCCTTGGCTCAAGAAACAGTGAAAATAAAGCAACAAACAATAGCAACAACAATGAAATAGGATAACAGAAGCGAATGACACAATTTGTAATAATAAAGAATACGGAATAAGAAAAATACAAGAATAGTACTAGTACTACTGGTAAGCCTAGGAGAAACTAACGACTACATATCAACCTTCACCTTAATTCTCGACCTCCACCCTTTCCTATCGACGGTCATGTCCTCGGTAAGTTAGAGCAATTGTATGTCTTGCCTAATCACCCCACCCCAATACTTTTTTGGCCTACCCTACCCTTCCTTAGACCCGTCATGGTCAACCTCTCACATGCCCGAACCATTTTAGCCTCAATTCCCGCATTTTGTCCCCAGCAGAGGCTGCTCCCACCTTGTCCCTAATAACTTTGTTCCTAATCGTGTCTTTCATGGTATGCCCACACATCCATCTCGACATCCTCATTTCAGCTACCTTCATCTTCTAGACATGAGACTTTTTGACGGTTCAGCACTCAACCCCATACAATATAGTCAGTCTAACCACCACTTTGTAGAACTTGCCCTTAAGTCTCGGTGGCATATTTTTATCGCACAACACCCTAGAAACGAGCCTTCATTTAATCCACCCCGCTCCAATTCGATGAGTAGCATCCTGTTAATCTCCTTGTTGCCTTGGATTAAGACCAAGATACTTAAAACTATCCCTTTTTGGGATGACTTGTGTATCAATCTTGACTCACTACTGCTTCATGCATCCTATCACTAAACTTGCACTCCAAATACTCTGTTTTCGACCTGCTCAACTTGAAACCTTTAGACTCCGACATCTGTCTCCAAATCTCCAACCTAGGGTCATCCCCACCTCGCATTTTGTCAATCAGTACTATGTCATCAACAAATAGCATACATCTTGACACCTCCCTTTGTATGTGTCACGTCAGCATATCCCACGCTAGAGCAAACAAAAACAAGCTAAGAGTTGATCCCTGATATAACCCCATCTCTACTAGAAAATATTTCCGAGTCACCACCCGTTGTCCTCACCCGAGTCTTAGATCCCTCGTACATGTCCTTAATTACCATAATATATGCTACCGGAACACCTCTAACCTCCAAATATCTTCATAGAACCTCCCTCGGGACTTTATCGTAGGCTTTCTCTAGGTTAATGAATACCATATACAAGTCCTTTTTCCTTTCCCAATACTGCTCCACCAATCTCCTCACAAGGTGAATAGCTTTAGTAGTTGACCGCCAGCATAAATCCGAACTGATTCTCGAAAATAGACACACTTTTCCTCACCCTCCTCTCTACCACCCTCTCCCACTCAGAAGTTTGATACCTCTATAGTTATTGCAATTGTAGATATCATCTTTATTTTTGTACAACAGAATCATCCAACTCCATGCCAATCTTCAGGCATCTTCTTTTTCATCAAAATGATATTAAACAAGCCAGTAAGCTACTCCAAGCCTACCCCGACCCGTGCCCTTCTATAATTCCACCGGGATCTCGTCAGGCCCAGTTGCCTTATCCCTACACATCTTCCTCATTGCCCCCTTAACCTTTTCAACCTTAATACGCCTACAAAACCCAAAGTCACTCTGACTCTCTGAGTTCTCCAATTCACTGAACATGATGTTTTCCTTATTCAAGAGTTTATGGAAGTACGTCTATCATCTATGCCTAATATACGCCTCTTCCATCAGTACCTTGCTATCTTCGTCTTTGATGCACCTCACTTGGTCCAAGTCCCGAGCCTTTCTCTCTCTAATCTTGGCTAACCTACAGCTTCCTGTCACCTCCTTTGCCCCAAGATCCTCATACAATCATTCAAATGGTGCAGTCTTAGCCGCCATGATCGTCAATTTTGCCTCTGTCCTAGCCTTCTTATAACACTCCCTATATGTCCTTTTCTCCTCCTCGTTCGTGCTCTCCACTAGCTTCAGATATGCCACTTTCTTGCCCTCCACTCTTTCTTGGACTTTCCCATTCCACCACCAGTCACCTTTGTGGTCTCCCAAGTATTCCTTTGTAACCCCTAACACCACTATAGCAGCTTCCCTAATGGAGTTTGCTATCGTGATCAACATACTACTCGTGTCCACACTACTCCTCCAGGCCCCCATAACCAACAACTTCTTCCCTAACTCCTGAGCTTTGGCTTTAGTCAAGGCTCTCCACTTGATCTTAGGCTAACCGTACAATACTCTCTTATTCCTTGCTCTCTTTATCTCCAAGTCCATAACCAATAGCCTATGTTGCGTCGATGGACACTCACTCGGGATAACCTTGCAATCAGTGCAAAGACCTCTATCACACCTCTTGAAGAGAAAGTAATCAATTTGAGTCTTGGCTACCTTACTCCAGAAAGTGACCAAGTGTTTCTCCCTCTTCCGAAAACACGTGTTACCTACCACAAAGTCAAAAGCTCTAGCAAAATCCAACAGCGAGGTTCCTCCCTTGTTCCTACCTCCAAAACCGAACCCGTCATGCACCTCGTCATAACCCCTAGCAGTCTCCCCAATATGGACATTAAAATTACCTCTTATGAAAAGCTTCTCGGTGTGTGGAATACCGTGCACAACCTTGTCCAAACCTTCCCAGAAGCGTCTCTTGACCTCGTCGTCCAAGCCACTTGAGGCGTGTAAGCACTAATCACATTTGAAGTGAACCCACCAACCACTAGCTTAATATGCATCAACCAATCGTTCACCCTCCTAACGTCCACCACTAACACCCTGAGATCCTTATCGACTAAAATTTCTACCCCGTTCTTGCCCTTAGCACCAATTGAATACCACAATTTAAATCCATTAACATCCCAAGCCTTCGTATTCACCTATCTAGTCTCCTGGACATATGCTATATTAATCTCCCTCTTCTGTAGAATCTTCCCTAACTCTATAGACTTACCTGTCAATGTCCTTATATTCCAGGTTCCCACTCTCAACCTAGCGGATTCCCTACCTCCCTTACCACCCTTGCTCCCCCATCCCCGGCCCACTATAGAATGATCCAAAAACAAACGTTTAGCTGGTGTGAAGAAAAGAATAAATAAGATAAGAAGTAACTCATTGGGCTAAACGACCGAAGTGCTATGTGAATCCACCTTTGATAAGAGGTATAATATGTAGTTTGATAGCATTTCTTAATGAATTATGATGTTTTTCTTTGAATTTCTAGAATGTTAATACACTGTAGTAATTGACTTGTATCTCATTAAAACTTTTATACTATTATATTGTTTACACTTATATGCGATAATTTTTTTAAGTATGTTTTTTTTTTGTAATTTCTCAATTTTATTGTATTTCTCATTTTTTGGTATATTATTTTATCTAAAATTTTCATGTGGCACCCAATTTTGCGCCACCCATTAAATTTGTACTCACTTTTTAAAGAAAGTTTAACTGATACCCTATTTCTGGATAACTTCATATACATACGTTTTTCTCTTATTCTTTATAATGTTTTCTTCTTCTTTGTGCTTAGAGTTTCTTCTTCTTCTTAGTTGCAAAATGGAATTGTTAAATTTGTTATTTTTTTGACAATTTGATAATTGAGATTTGTTCTTTATGATATTTAAAAGTTATTTTTCAAAATTGAGCTCATTTGGAGTATATTTGGTCATTAAATCGTGTATTAGATTGTTGAATTTCGAAGAACATGTTAATGTTTCAGAACTTAAGATTCGAAATCTGAAGTTGCATTCAATAGAATGAACTACTTAAGATTCGAATTCGTAAAGTTGTATTTGAAAGATGAAAAAACTTCAGATTTGATTTCTGAAGTTCCATTGAAGATATTGAACTACTTCAGATCCGAGCGGGTATATTTTATAAAATTTTGTCCGATGCAGGTATAATTTCAATTGTAGCCCCAAAAGTGGGTATATATGAAAATTTCCCTTATTTTATAGTATTAGAATCTAAAGATTTGCGGAGCTTATGCTTCGCCTCATATTTGTAAATCCTTTGTATTACCCCAATATTTTTAAATGAGGATATATTGAATATTTAGCAAATAATTTAAGTTCAAAAAAAAAAAGGAACAAACTAATAAAACAAAACAAACAAAATAAGAAAAAAGAGAAAAAATGGAAACAAAAGGGCCGAAGCCCATTAGAAAACATTCTAAAGCAAAAGGGATTTGGGGGAAGAAGAAGAAGAAGAAGAAAAAAGAAGAAGAAAGAGCCTAGCAGCCTGGTGCTGTAATATTGTTGTTTCTAGCTACTATTATTTCAGATTTTCAGGTATATTTTGCTATCCCATTGACATGGGTATATTTAGTTTATCCTGGATTAAGTTAAATAGTGAGTTGATCTTTAATTGAATTGGATAAAAGAACACCCATAAGCAAGATCGATTCTTTCATTCTAAGTAATTAAACAGTATCATGTTAAGTACTCTATTGGAGAGATTCTGAGTGCTTGCAAAGCACTACGTGAAATAGAACAACAGTATTAATTTTCCAAGAAACACAAACTTCTTCTCTTTTGCCTACTTATAACGGCAGACAAGGGAACCATAAACTAGTTCCCTATCCCTTTTAGTACTACTTAAGTGAATAAGAGATAATCAATATTCATATTCTAGAGGAATTAAACAGAAAAATTAATTAAATGTGACAAAGTTGGACTTGTTACGTTGCTAGTTCCCGAAGTTGATATATAGATTGGTTTTGTAATAATATAGGTAGTTAAAGAAGTTGAACCAAGTGCTCGCAAGTGACAAGTTCAATATTTGGCACGAATACTATGGGCAGTAAACTTACCTCAATTTGTATTTCTATAACTTGCATGTTTTACGCATGATTTTTGATATAAATATGTTCCGATTATTTTGAGTTTGCATGTGGGACAAGACCTTTACTTGATATGGTACTGAATATGTTACTTGAGATATTTACAGTTATTTAAAATATTTTCACTATTACTAGACATGTTTTACTGTTACTTGAGATATGATTACCGTTACCAAAGTTGGATCATATGATTTGATAAGAATTGAAATGCCGTGTACTATTTTAAAAATGCTTTAATGTGAATATTTATTGTTTAAAAAGAAAAATATAAATGAGAGGAGACTTTGAAGGATCCCGTAGTTAACGACGAGTTCGTTAGACCTGGTGCACCTTGTATTTACAGATTATCGATTACAGTTATAATCCTCGCTAGTGGAAAGGTAGAACTAGCATACAATTACAGTTTTCCCTCGAGTAGGGACCTACAGTTATATTTGACTCCTTTTACGAAGGGGTCCACATAGTGATACAGATTACATGATCATTTTTTGAAAACTTCCCAAACATAAAGATTTGCTATGAGACAGTATTTACCGAGTTTATTACCAATTTGTTAAATTAATTTATGTTACACGAAACATATGAACAGTCTGATTATATTTACAGTTTTAGAAAGGACATTCTTATGATATTTTCTGTTTAATATAATAGCATGTTTTCTGACTTGTCCCCAATAACAACGGTTGTGGATAAGTATTATTACTCACTGAGCCAGCGACTCACTCCCCGCTATTTTTTTTAATACAGAGACAACAGTTGACACATGCGAGGATTTTGTTAATTAGAGCGCACAGGCTGATAGTTCTTGGTGAGCCCCACACTTGTTCGCGTGGGCGGAGATTTTATTTATTGTTATGGTCTTTTCGTGAACTCTTAGGCTCTCTCAATAACGTTCTTTTAGTACCATGCGTATTCTTTGAGTATTGCACTTTCTTATCGAATTTAGAGATAAATTAGTATTTATGATTGTTAGTGGGTGGACTGTTAACAGTTGAGATTTGTTTGGGTTAATTGATGAAGTTATTGTTGTTTGGATTGATATTAGGATGTTTGGTTGTTGATTTTGAGATAGGAAAGTTTTTGGTTAGTCCAAAAATAGGAGAAACTTTGTCCGATCTTCTATAAAATACTGACGAGGCTTACTTGGGAGTACTTGCTCGTAAGTGCCGGTCGTGATCCTAAATTGGGTCGTGACAAAGATGGTATCAGAGACACTCTTGTATCAGCCTTGCCGATGGTGGGTTAAAGTTCAACTGAGTTTAGACAAATCTCGGTTAGGCAGGGCAAACCTCAGTGCTGAATCTAGGCAAATCTCATGCAGCGGGGCAAACCTCAGCGAGTTTATAACACCCCCGTTTTTAGACAAAGTCCCACATATGCAAAACACAAGAGGGATGCTGAGTATATAAGTTAATAAGTCGTAGACCCTAGTGACGTGTTTTAAACCCGTGAGCCTAGGCTCAGAGCGGACAATATCACTAGCAGACTGGGCTGTTTCATCCTTGCTTCGTGCCATCGTCTTTAGAATATTAGTATACACAAAGAACAGATCCTTGCTTGATTCATTTACACGAAGACAAGAGAATGAAATTGGATAATACATAATTACCCCCGGGTTTGTCCCATTTTACCAGTTGCACCCTTAAACTTTGCGGGGGTCCTATGACCATATCTTTGCTCGAAGTGTAATAAATACCACCTTCCGTGACTAGCATCACTTTCGACAAAAATAATATATTACACGCACCAATCATATTTTGACATATGTTTTTCTTATTTAACTGTTTATATTTTCTTTTTATTCATTATTTATTTTAAAATTATATTTTATTTTCCTTTTCTTTCTTTTTCTTTTTTTCTTTTCTTCTTCTCCGTCACGTTGCCACAACAAGCTATTTTCTTTTCTTATCTTCACCATTGCAAGTTTCTTACACTAAATTTTTTTACTTTAAATTTCTTCAAGTAATTTAATATATTAATTTTTGAATAATTCACCCATATTTCTAATTAAAAAAGCTTTACAAAAGTCACCCATATCAAAGAAAGATGGTAGACGTATTTTTAGTTTCGAGCTCTGAAACTCCATTAATGGCTGTCACACCCCTTTTTACCCCCAAAAAGATAATGTGTTTTATGAATTGTTGCGGGTTAAAGAGTTTTTCCAATTAAAGTGATATTTTTGAAGTAGGGATTATTTTATTGTTCAGAGTCGCCACTTGAAATTTGATTTTTGAGTGTTCCAAGTCACCTTTTATTTGAATCCCTATTCAAAGGAAGATTTGACTCTTTTATTATTGGTGTGCCAAAATAAAGTCCGGGTAAGAAATTCTGTTGACCGGGGAGAAGATGTAAGGCATTCCCCGAGTCTCATGGTTCTAGAACGGTCTCTTTATTAACTACAATTTGGCTTGAATTAATTTTGGATAAACTGTAATTTATTGATTTTTATATTTTATCTATACGCTTTTAATTATTAAAATATGCAATTATCTTTGAAACAAATCGCGTGTGTGAATTCTCTTTGTTTATTGTGCCAAATTCATGTCACGCGTATGTGTACACAATTAATAGCATTTTTATTATATTAAAATTATTTTGGCCAAAGTTGCGCAACACATACTTCGATTTTAATTTTGAAAATCACAATTATGCCACGCGAACGTATACATAACTGCGATAAACTAATTAAAGCGCGCCTAAAGTACTCTAACGGTATTCATTATTCTTCCTAAACTTTGAGATTATTCTAAGGCCAAAGGTTTATGGAAACTATTGAAAGTGGGCCTGGCAGATGATTTATTTTAGCCAAAAATCTTAAAGGTCTGGTTTCTATTTAATTCAAAGAAAAATAAAAGTCAGAAATCCCATTGCCCAATATCAAATGAACTTACAACGACTTTTCTATTCAATTACAAATTAATAAAATGTTCTCACTATGCCTTCTCTTAGGATCGAGAACTAAGGTAGTGCGAAATTTAGCCAAACAATGTTATAATGACAATAACAAAGACAATGCAAGTTGATAATAACGACAATTATGTCACGACCCAAAATTCCCCTCCGTGAACCGTCGTGACAGCACCTAGTCTCCACGACTAGGTAAACCTAACACTTTCGGAAATGAAATAAAAACGTGAAAATTAACAACTAACAGTAACAAATATTTTAAATAAAACATTTGAGATGCCGCTCGGCATATACAATAATCACTCTCGAAATGTACACAACTCTCCCAAGACCCGGAACATCGTAAGTCACAAGCTTCTACGAAGTTCTAACTTTTCTATACATCAGTATCTATAGAAATAAGAGAAGAATGAACATAGGGGGATAGATGGGGACTCTGAGGATCTGCGGGTGCGGGCAGATGTACCTTGAAGTTTTCCGTAAAACAGCAACAACTGCAACTAAGGACGAGGCTGGTAAGAGGAGCCTGGATCTGCACACAAAAAATATATGCAGGAAAGGGCGTGAGTACACCACAACAGTACCCAGTAAGTGCCAAGCCTAACCTCGGTCGAGTACTGAGGAGGTCAGGTCAAGGCCCTACTGGTATATAATAAATAAGCAGGAGAGTATAACAATACAATAAGATACTGGAATTTAAACAAAAAGAACATAGCAAAGTAGCAACACAGAACACAAGGATAAACAGCAGGGGATCTCCCGAGATACCGTCTCGTAGTCCCAAAAATAAAGGTACAAGGAGATCTCCCGAGGTACCGCCTCGTAGTCTCAAAACTAAATATGCAGGTAGAACTCCCAAGGAACCGCCTCGTAATCTCAAAACTAAATATGCAGGGGGATCTCCTGGGATACCGTCCCGTAGTCCCAAAGTAAATACGCAGCTCAAACAAATGAATATAACAGTTACAATACGAAACCTATAATTTAGACTAAGTACAAGTCAAGAAAGAAGCAGGGTTCTTCTAAACATGCTGAAAAGAGTTCAAATAGGCAATTAGGACACGTAGACATGCTACTCTAGGCTAACAAGATAACTACACATGCTAGTATACTCAGATAAGGTGAAAACATGCTATTGTTCGGTAAAACAAATCGGGTTTTTCCACAAATAGCCCATGCACGCACTCATCACCTTGCGTACACGATGCTCACATATCATAACAACACCAAATCCTAAGGGGATGTCCCCCCCCTCCCCCCCCCC
>AWOL01S0021260.1:78990-92736 GCA_000715115.1 Nicotiana otophora
CCAATAAGGTTAGGCAAGCCACTTACCCAAACCAAGCTCACTCAATCCGTAACAATGCTCTTTCCTTGAAAACCCGACTCAGAATGACCCAAATCTAGCCAAAATAAATTATATATCATAAATATAACTACAATGAACTAATCTAGTTACTGAAATCAAAGCTAAAGAAAGAAATTGAAAAATCATCCCAAAACGTCTCCCCGGGCCCACGTCTCGGGATCGGGTAAAAGTCACAAAATATGAACACCCATTCACTCACGAGTTCACTCGTACAAAAATCATCCAAATCTGATGTCAAAATCCCAATAAAAGACCAAAATCTTAGTTGAAGAACTTCTACCATTTCCCCCCAAATTTCTAAACCAAATTTCTTAATTAGATGATAAAATCAATCATAGATTAGAGGAATATAACCAAAAAGGAGTTAGGAATCATTACCCCAAAGCTTCCTCTGAAAATCGCTCGAAAAATCTCCAAATTCCGAGCTCTCAAGTCCAAAAATGAAGAATGAAATCAAACCCTCGCACTTAGGTCTTTTCTGCCAGTAAACTCGCACCTGCGAGCCTTCAACCGCACCTGCGGAAATACCATCGCAGGTGCAAAAAATCACTAAAGGGGTTGGGACCTCATCTGCGGCAAGGGGGCCGCGCCTGCGGAGCACTGTCCGCTTTTGCGGTCCTTTACCGCGCCTGCGATCTCTCTCTCATATCTGCGGGCATCATAGATGTGGAATTCACCTTGCACCTGTGATCCCTGGCCACGCTTCTAATCTCCGCTTCTGTGCTTTATGCGCCGCATGTGCGATCTCGCACCTGTGGTCTCCCCGCTGCAGGTGCGAAAACACCAGATGCCTGAAGACTTCAGCAACAACAAAAATCCAACTTTTGATCTGTTAAGCACCCGAAACTCACCCGAGGCCCCCGAGACCTCAACATAACATACCGACCAATTCTAAAACACCATACGAACTTAGTCGAGCCCTCAAACCACATCACAAAACGTTAAAATCAAGAATCACTCTCCTATTCAAACTTAAAGAACTTGAAACTTCTAAATCCGACAACCGATGACGAAACCAACCAAACTATGTCCGATTGACCCCAAAGTTTGCAAACAGGTCATATTCAACTCTACAGACCTATTCCAACTTTAAAATCATAATCATACCCCGGTATCAAAATTCCACTACCAATCCAAATCTCCAAAATTTCGACTTTCGCCATTTCAAGCATAAATGAGCTACAAACCTCCAAAATACTATCCGGACACGCCCCTAAGTCCAAAATCACCTAACGGAGCTAACAAAACCGATAGAACTCCATTCCGGAGTCGTCTTGATATAGTTCCGACTACGGTCTAAATCCTAAGGCTTAAACCTCCATTTAGGGACTAAGTATCCCAAAACACTCCAAAACCAAAACGAACCCTCCCGAAAAGTCACAATAGCATAAAATAGATATGGGAGAAGCAGTTAATAGGGGATCGAAGATATAACTCTCAAAATGACCGGCCGGGTTGTTATAAATTAAAGCATATAAAGAAGACACAAATCTAACGTGGTTCGGTCAAAGTGACCTACGTCCACAAGCGGAGAAGAGCAATTTTACTATACCAACAAGAGTGCAAAAGAGATTACAAAATTAGAGTAAATACTCTAATTAATCCCAAATACCCTAAGAGAATAACCTCACAAGATCACTCCAAAGAAAGGATTCATACAAGTGTTACCCAACACTTAACTCTCATATAAAACACTCTCAATTACTAAAGGAGGAGAAGAAGAAACAAGAAATGAAGACTCAAGTCTTGTTGGTGTGTTTCAAATGAACTAATGGCCTTTCCTTTTCTAGGTAAAAACAGCCTTGGCCTCTTAGTTGTAAAAGAAAAAATACAACTTGTGTAAATGATATCCACCACACAATATAATACTTTTGGGTCTCAAAAAATATTGCTAACAAAGTCTACTTTGCAAATAGGCTTATACTTATATGAGATGGACTCCACTAGCCAAAATATTGGCCATAATTACACCTTCGTTAAACAATATCAACTCAAAACACACTATCAGATCCAAACAATGATTCAAAATCATGTTTGCTCAATATTTCATCAACTATATAAAATCCTTCGTTCATTAATAGCTCAAATCCCATAACTTATCAAAGTTTAAAAGCAACTAAGAATCTAAGGATATGGTTTGCAATTCTAAATTCATCACTGCCACCAAACTTATTCTTTAATATTGCTAATTCATTATAATATCTATGATCCCACGAAAAGGAATTAAACTAGTTATTCATGCTCATCAAAAAAGAGAAAAGATATTAAAACTTTCACGTGTACAAACAGAAACCAATTTTATGAATTTAACGATGAATAAGGTGGAATTTTATCTCTTCTTCTCTAGATTCAGAAAATAAAATAAACATCCAACATTCATATTTGGGAGATTTAAGCAACGAAACAGTTGAAAGCTTTTAGCTAGACCAATAAAAATAAAGTATTGATTAAATCAGTAAAATAAAGAGAAAAAGACCTTTGTATAGATAGATCTCAACTCGAATTACAGCATCTTGTTGATTTTAAACGAAATATTTGCCGGCAACTTCAACCGGAACCAACGATTGGAACCCCGTACAACATGAGAAAACGAAATTGGGATTTTGCTGCATTTTTGGAACTCTTTTACGGAGGGTTGTTTGGGTTGTAATTTGAAGCTATTTTAAAGGTATTTTAACGGAGGTTTTGTGATAGTTTCATGGCAGAAATATTTTGGTCTTGCTCTATATAGATGAAAGCTAAAACAAAGAAGAAGGCAGCCTTTTTTTTCCTCTGCTTTTCCTCTCTCTATTTCTATTTTTCCTCTCCTTCTCGTGTGTGTTCAAGCAACTCCGAAAGATGATCTAAAAGCTTGAGTCTAAGTGTTTTTATATAAGTAAGAGAGAGTGAGAGTGTAAGTTGTTAAAGAGTAAGAGTGGGAGTGTGAGTTGTTAAAGAGGAAGAGTAGGGAGTGTGAGTTATGAGGGAATAATTATGTTGGTGATAAGATGTGTGCTAAGTGACATGAGGGAGTTGGGGGAATAGGGGTAAAATTAGTGGTGAAAGTGGGAAGTGAGGTATTGGTGGAATGAGTGAGATATAATTTTCTTAAGTAATAACTATAAAAGGTGAAATAAGAGCTAAAATATGTAGATTAAACTTAAAATATATTTACACACTAAAAAATGGTGAAAATTTCAAGCATGGTAAAAACTTAGCTGCTCACAGCACGCCCCTCTTTGCTTGGAAACATGAAGAGTTTTCAGGCAAAGACAATATGAGAGATATGACTAATTTTTGGCCATACCATTATTCAAAAGGGAAGGGATAAGAGAAAAGAGTATAACCGAGTCCTGATTTTGGACATCCTACATATCCTGGGTTATAAGAAAATCAGGCTGCGTGTAGTTCAAAGAAAAGGATGGAATGCTGAGTTGGAGAGTCGAGTGATGTTCCGTCGAGGCTCCGGTCTGTATTCCTGTTATTACATTAAAATCAAAAGAAACTAAACAAGCCTATCTGCTATGTTACAAGATTTATATCTATAAGTCTTCTAAAACTTGATCTTGAGTCTTGACTGGTTCTTCACGCAGACTTTGATCTGAAACTTGATACTTGCTAGCTTTGGGTGCTAGTTCAATATTTTACGATTTGTTTTTATCAAAACGGAAAATGCAATACTCGTGATTTCAGTCCTGTCTTGAGTAGTATACATCTTTTCATTCGCTTCTGCATTTTGGATTCACTCTTTTTTTTTCTTTTCTTTTCTTTCCTTTATTCTAGATTGAGACTTCTTCTTTTGGTGATCTCGAACCCTGTTCCTCGAGATAAAACATGCTCAAACACCAAAACAAACAAACGAACGAAAATTTTCTACCCCAGTTTTCACTAGGAAAATTTCGTGAGTTATTGTAAATAAATTCTAAACTACTTATTTATTAAAAACACTAAAGTATCGGGAATGGTGTACCCTGGGAAAACACGATAATAATTGTTTTTTTGGAATGGTGTATCATTCTTGTCAAAATGATGTCTCAACTAAGGATTGGTATACTCTATGTCGGGAAAATGCGACTAGGAAATGGTGTACCCTATATTAACAAAGATATTAGGAAGTGGTGTACCCTGCATTTAAGCTCAAATCAACTAGGGAGTGGTGTACCCTATGTTACTAAAAGAAAATGTAACCAGGGGTTGGCACCCTGTATTACTGAGAAGGAATGTAACCAGGGTTTGATACCATATATTACTGAAAAGCAAATGTAACTAGGGGTTGGTGCCCTGTATTATTGAAAAGCAAATGTAACTAGGGGTCGTACCCTGTATTACTGAAAAGAGAACGTAACCAGGGGTTGGAACCCTGTATTACTGAAAAGCCGGCATTAACAAGATTGAAATGGAAACAAAATGACAGGAATTAGGAAAAGAAAAAGATACAAAACTTAATACGAAACTGAACTGCATTTCATTGAATTTGAAAGGATAGAAAGGTTAACATCAAAACAAAAACAATCATACTGTGATGTTTGGATTACAACCCTGAAAGTAACCCAAAAATAAAAATAAAAAGAAGCTACAAAAGCAAACTACCAAGACTTCTTCCTTGTGGGGAGATGAGTTGCTTCCTAGTTGTTGAGCATGGTGTCTGGGCCAATTAGTTGCAGTCAGTACGACTAGTGCCTTCACCATCCTGGATCATATTCACTTCTGAAAATATATGGCTGAGGCCATGGCAAATTTCATCAATGTTTGCCTGCGCCGAGGAATTTTGACCCTCTCGGAGTCGTGGCTTGACAAAAGTGTAGAACATGTGAGGGATAGGTTGAACCATGATTTTTGCAGTGCTTGGCTTTGTATTCGTCTGCTTGTGTTGGCTTGAAGCCCAAACCAAACGTACCCTTGTTACTGAACGGAGAAATGGGTTTTGAAATTCCTTGCAATGATGCCCCCAAGCCTTTTCTTGGCTCATAACCTTGTATCAGCATAAGTGCATCCATCATTACAGATGTGGCGGAAAGACGAGGATGCAGAATGGGATTTCCTTCCTTAACACGGTCAACAACAACCACTTCGAAATCCTGATAGACAATGGACTCACACCCTTGCTTAGCCTCAATACACAGGATTAACAGGTCTTTATAAATGGATGACTCGTCTTCTCCGTAAATAATAATTTCCTGCCTATCATGTTCAAATTTGAGCATCTGATACAAGGTGGATGGCACAGCTTGGTCCATATGGATCCATGGCCTTCCAAGAAGAAAATTATAAGAAGTTTCCGTGTCCACTACTTGGAAGACAATTTCAAAATCAACCGGCCCAATCGTCATGGTGAGGTTGATCTCCCTAATGGTATCTCTCGCTGAACCATCAAAAGCCCGGATGCGAACATTGCTAGGTCGGATTCTGTCTGTATTGATTTTCATTCTTTGCAAGGTAAAGAGAGGGCATACATCTACACTCGAGCCTCCGTCAACTATGACTCGCTTTACATAATGCCCTTCACATTTGACAGTCAGGTGCAAAGCCCTATTGTGCCCGGCTCCCTCCTCAGGGAGTTTATCATCAGTAAATAAGATTCTATTTACCTCAAAATATTTGCTGGCCATCTTCTCTAATTGATTCACGATAGTCTTCTCTGAGACATGTGCCTCGTTCAGGATCTTGATTAGTACACGGGCATGCTCTGCTGAGTGCATGAGCAGAGAAAGCATAGAGATTTGGGCAGGAGTCTTTCTCAACTAGTCAATGATTGAGTAATCCTGAACTTTCATCTTTTTCAAAAACTCTTCCGCCTCCTCTTCAATGACTGGTTTCTTTATTGACATTTGGCCTTCTCTGATTTGCTTGGCCTTCCTAAACTCTTCAGGAGAGTAAGACCTCCCTGATCGAGTCAAACCTCCAGTTTTCCCCACTTCTTCTATGATTTCCTTGCCTTTATAGGTCACCACAATTTTGTTGTAGTTCCAAGGAATGGTTTTCGTGTTTGTCACACGGGGTTGTATGGCAGGCTTAATTATGATCGATTATGTTATTCCCTTCGTACCACCCTAATTCTGCCTTGTGATGGGGTGACCTCCAAGGACATACAACTTTGGGCTTGGAACATTGGATCGAACTTCCAACCTCGATATTCTTGGAACAAATAAAGTTGCCTTCTCTGAGCTCTGGGCGCCTTTTACAATCAACGACACATCTCGGCTTGGACTTACTTCCAGTCTTGTTTCTTCTTGAATCATTCCCACTGTCATTTCTGCTCGACCAACCAGCTTGTATTCTTGATCTCGTCCAATCATTCCCACAAAATGAACATCATTATGTGCTGGCAATGGGTTGTTTGTCACTTTAGGAGGATCTTCGCCATTCGTTGCCACAATCAACTTTTCAGCGATGAGTCTTTCTATGGCTCTTTTTAGAGTCCAACAGTCATCAGTGCTATGCCTCGGGGCACCTGGATGATATTCACATATAGCATTTTCTTGAAATCTATATGAATCGGGATGCATATGGTGGGGAGCGATGGGTCCAATCACGCCCATCTGCTTCAACTTCTCGAGCAGACTAGAGTATGGTTCAACCAATGGAGTGAATTTTTCCACCGGCCTCTGCTCTCGACCATAATCCTGCCTGGGATGAGCATTGTAAGGTGCCAGAATGTTTTTTTGTTGAGGTAGGGGGATCCTTGGAGTTGGTACCCGTACCTGTTGATTGGGAGGTCGAGCATAGGATTGAGCATTAAACACTGTATACTGCGGTGGGCCCACAGAGTATTGAGGAATTGGCGGGGGATAATAATGTTGAGGGTAGCTGGATTGCCCCTGATGAACTTGCACATAAGGGTGTGATGCCCCTCTTTGAACTTCCCTGGATCCCGAGGTCATCATGGACCCTTCTTCTATATTTTCCAAACTTCCCGACCCATTTTGGATTGCCTGGGTGGTGGCTTTGAGAGCAGCTTGACTTACAATTCTGCCAGTCTTGAGGCTATTTTCGACCATCTCCCCTATTTTAATTACTTTTGCAAAAGGTCTACCCATCGCAGACATCACGTTCTGAAAGTAATCAGGCTCTTGAGCCTCCAGAAAAACAGTGATCAACTCGTGGTTATCCATGGGTGGCTTAACTCTAGCCATTTGTTCCCTCCACTTGATGGCAAACTCCCTAAAGCTTTCAATCGGCTTTTTCTTCATGTTGGACAGGGAATTGCGATCTGGTGCAATATCAATGTTGTACTGGAATTGTTTGACAAAGGCCTGGGACATATCATCCTAAACATGCCGGTGAGCGATATCTTGGTCAATGAACCATTCGGAGGCTACCCCCACAAGACTTTCCCCAAAATAAGCCATCAACAATTCTTCTTTTCCACCTGCACCCCTCAGCTGGTTGCAGTACCTTTTCAAGTGGGCGATAGGGTCGTCGTGTCCATCATATTTCTCAAATTTTGGGGTCTTGNAACATGCCGGTGAGCGATATCTTGGTCAATGAACCATTCGGAGGCTACCCCCACAAGACTTTCCCCAAAATAAGCCATCAACAATTCTTCTTTTCCACCTGCACCCCTCAGCTGGTTGCAGTACCTTTTCAAGTGGGCGATAGGGTCGTCGTGTCCATCATATTTCTCAAATTTTGGCTCTTAAACCCTGGGGGAAAATGGATGTGAGTGAACATGCATAGATCACCGAATGAAACACTTTTGTGACCACCTAGTCCTTGTATATTCTTTTATGTTTTGTTCAAGACTTTTCATTTTCGTGGCCAGCTCATCCATCTCAACCATCTTGGTAGGCTTTTCATTTTCCACTGGTGACTCGTACTGAAGAGTCTGATTGTATGGAGCCGAGACCCTGAAAACCATATTTGGAGAGCAGTATTAGCCATCATAAGCAAGAGATAGTGGCTAGTTGTTTGGCCTCGTCATAGGAGGTGGTGGCGGGATTGTATATACCGGTGCACCAGACACGATGAGAGGGGTGTTCCTGACCGGTGCGATTGGAGGTCGCACATTAGAGGTACCAGGGAAAGTATAGAGGTTGTAGTTTGGCACATACCCTAGTGGTAGAATGTGATCGCTCGTTTCATGGAGTAGTGGTTGAGTAGCCATGGGTACGGTGGAAGTTCCCTCTGAGGGACCCTGGGTGGAGGCTGACGAGAAACCCAAGCTTGATATACATCAGACAATTGCTGTCTCAATCTTCTTATTTCCTCCGACTCTTGCTCAACTGACTGACCCTGGGGGTTGTCACTGACCAACTCGATTTCATCATTGTTAGTCATTACTACCGTTCCCTTAGATCTGGTGAAGTAATGATGTGTTACCAGTTTCACCACAAACCAACCACCTTAAGCTTACTATATAAGAGACAACAAACATGTTAGGGTTACGCAATTTATAGATATGAATCACACGTAATATGCCATGCTCGTAATATTATCACAATTTCTAACATGCTTTTGGAAGGCTTCATGTTTCATTCCGGCTTATCAGGTTACTTCTTATTGACGCTCTTATTTTCTTCTCTCCTTTTTTTCTTTTCACTCGCGTCTCATTTTGATCCCTCATCTTAGAATCATTAAAATATATTTTGATCGAACCTTTTGTGGGTTGCCTACGTATCATATCGTCGCATGAATCAGATCATTACGTAGTTCAGGGACATGACGAATTTCTTTTTAAAATAATAAAAATATATATTTACGAAGACAAAAACCTTTTTGGTTCAATTTCGAATTTTACTAAAACAAAAATAAATAAAACATTTTCATTAATTCAATTCGTTTTTGGTACAAAACTAAAAGCAAAAATTATATAAACAAACATTTAAACAAGACCAGACTCAACTCAAATAGAAAACGTCAAAGCAACAAGACTCAGAATACCAAAACAGACTCAAAGACAACAAAAGAACAATCAAAGTAGACTGCCAACTAAAAGGTAGACTTTGATTTTATGCGGGCGAATCCAGCGGCATCACTGTAGTCAAGGCACTTATTCCTGTGGTTGACCAACATCGCGGTATATCCTCTCTAAAACTGCAGATATGTGACAAGCGACGTTCAATGATACTTCTGTAAAATGCTCAAGCGCCATTCCCTGGCAACTCCTGCATGCTTGGGAGGTATATGTGGTTATCTCGAGGATCTTTCCCTTAATGTGTTCCTGAGCCAAATGCAACTCTTGATTTTGCTGACCACGTGTCTCATCTAGATCTAGCGCATCATGCTCGCGCTCCAAGGCCATATCTCTCTGTCGCTGAACTTCTAGTGACTCCCCCTCTAACCGATCTATCATCTTTTGGTAGTGATGTCTTTCTATTTCAATCTCGGTTCTTTGGCATTCCTTACTTGACTCAACACCTTCTAAATGATCCCTTAGACCTTAGATTAGCGGAGTGAAACTTCTGCGCTCATGATCACGAACTACCCTGAACTAGGCTTCTCTTTCTTTTTGTTGTTGAGCAGTCGTGACTAAATTCTTCTGCCGATTTTGGGGCTCGAGTGCTTTTCTCTCTCATGCCCACTGAGCTTTCTCTTTCGCAAAAGCCTCATACTGCAGATCCCTATTCATTTTAACGATGCCGAGTTCCTCTTGTAGCGCTCCCAAGGCAGTTTCATAATCTCTTTTCATCTCTTCCGTAGCCAACCCAACTTTGTTTCGAACCTCAACCTCCCACCCTACGGTGCTCTTCACAATTATCCTTGGTTTATTTGCAAGAACATCTTGATTATGGAATCACTCAAGATAAGAAGGATTAAGTTCACCCCGCTCTCGATTTGCCACCATTGTGTCTCACTCTAGCATCTTGGTGCCATTCCAAACACACTGAGCATAAGCTTCACGAATGGGATCCTCTGATGTTGCTTCCCAGATAAAATTTTCCATAGTCTCTACCGGGGGCACTATCTGTTTGTGGCATAACTGACGTAGAACTCTTATGAGAGCATATAGCTGATAACCCCAAATCCCCATCAAGATCAGAAATGGATGACAAGATGACTTGTAGATGACATATTCTGCGGAAAACCAAGGATAATTCAATGCGATATGATCATCTGTAAATGAGTGAAGATATTCCTTCCAGTCCTGGACACTTTCTGAAAATCTACGAATCTCTAGCTCACTTTTCAATCTAACATTATACTGGCGAACATGATTACCCCAACAAGTACAGTGATCTACCTGATAAGGACGACAGAAAAGATGATCCATTAACCACATCTGGAGTAGTAGATTGCAACCTTCAAAGAAACCATTTCCTTCCCAGTACCTGGTCAAAGCACAGAAGGTATCTGCTAACACCATAGGAAGAATGGAGGAATCATTTCTTTTCATCATGGCAGTGACTATCCCAAATAGCTTAATGTTGATCTTCTGATCCTCTCTTGGGAAAACCATGCAACCTAAGAAAGCTACAATGAATTCTTTCTGTCCATGATCTCGCCATGTGTGTTGGTTCTGTTTGTTAACGAGCTTTGTCCCATATTCTGAGAATCCCCCTTCATGTCCGTACCTATCATACAAGAAATCTAGGCGGGTCTGCCCTTGCGCCCCATGTGCTGTTTCGGTGTGGTTGATATTCATCTACTCAAGAAACTTTGTCGCGGTAACATCCCTGGGAGCCAATAGTCTCTTTTTCGGGTTTTATGCCCCAAATCTGTATATTCAGCAAATTCCTCCAAGGTGGGAGTCATCTCAAACCCATTGAGAGTAAACACATTATTCTTCGGTCCCTGAAATAAACCAAAGCCTCGATGAGTTCTCGTTTGGGCTCGATCTCCATAATATTTACCAAGTTTTTCAAATGATCTTTGATCTTTCCTTGATCAAAACCATCCATGTTGTTCCACCAACGCTTCAACAAACTAGGTACTTTGTCGATAATCTTAAACGGTGAGTGCTCTTCTTTATTTCTCGGCTTTTTGTCGAGTCTTCCACTGACTGAATCCATATTGTTCATTTATAAATGACATTAAGCAGACTTTCAGATAAGATAACAAATCAACGTATTATGGGAAAAAGACCAAACTTTAGGAGGATTACTAGGTATCTTGCAGAGGAAACAAAAAATAAAAACAACCGGACAAAAGACAAAATGATAGAAGCTGACAAAGGGGACAAGACGGTCATTTTTATAAAAATGATTCTTCAGTACCTCCAAGAAAAGTATTAAGGTAAAAACATCCATACACATGGATAAGCGGGTAAAAACAAGAAAATATTATATATATTATTTTATGAAAACAACCATTTGGTACTTCGAAAGTAGTATTAAAGTTGACTCACCCGGAAAAATAAAGTCAACACGATAAAAATGTGAATATAAATGACTATTTTTACAAAGACAGCCCTTCGACACCCTCCAAGGAAGGTTTTAAGGCGATTTTAGAAACAACAACCAAACGATGGTAAAAAAGAATGACAATAGTTGGATTGGCTATCTTTACGAAAACAAACCTTCGGCACTTCTGAAGAAGGCTTTAAGGCTTGTTCCGGCAAAAACGACTGAATACGATGGCAAAATGGTAAAAGGTGAAGAAAAAATAACTTCTTTTTTTTAACGAATTATTTGTACAAAATCGAGAGGAATGATTTTTTTTTTTAATTTTGCTCAACTAATTTTCTAAAGCCGTCAACAATGTGAGCAAGCCTTCCAAATGATGCATCAAGTAGCACATAAGTTAACATGATGGTCTCAAAAAGGATACTTGTCTTATATGGACCCGGTCCCTGTGCCGAGCTTCGCTAAGTCAAATGCATATGATACAACAAAACGATCCTACTAGGGATAATCAGGCATGTTGCTTGTTCTTCTAGGTTTTAAAAATTCTAGGGGATGAGGTATATCTAGACTGGCCATAAAACGAGCGAGCAACTCGAGTTGGGAAAGAGTAGCGTACCGGAGCAATACTTCTCCGGCTTAACTACTAGACCCTCCCCGTTCTTAAACATGGGTGACTAATAATCCTTCACCGGGAGCCCAAGCCCACCGACTTTATCTCAAAAAAGAATGGGACGCGTATCCGCGATTCCCAGGATTATATTCAGAATACTCATAGGGGGTGCGTGAGAAGACAATTTATATGTACAGTTCAACAATATCAAAGCGGTAAAAAGTGGACAAGTAGCATATTAGACCCAAATAAATCACAATATATACAAAAATTAATAAAGCCAAATAAAGTTAATGTACAAGCTCGAATTCTTGAAGTCCCTAGAGCTGTCACACCCCCTTTTACCCCCAAAAAGATAATGTATTTTATGGATTATTGTGAGTTAAAAAATTTTTCCAATTAGTGATATTTTTGAAGTAGGGATTATTTTATTGTTTAGAGTCATCACTTGGAATTTGATTTTTGGGTGTTCCAAGTCACCTTTTATTTGAATCTCTATTAAAAGAAAGATTTGACTTTTTTATTATTTGTGTGCGAAAATAAAGTCCGGGTAAGGAATTCTGTTGACCAGGGAGAAGGTGTAAGATATTCTCTGAGTTCCGTGGTTCTAGCACAGTCGCTTTATTGACTACAACTTGGCTTGAATTAATTTTGGATAAACTGTAAATTTATTGATTTCCATATTTTATCTATCCGCTTTTAATTATTAAAATATAGAATTATCTTTGAAACGAATCACGTGTATGAATTCCTTTTGTTTATTGTGCCAGAATCATGTCACGCGTACGTGTACACAATTAATAGCATTTTTATTATATTAAGATTATTTTGGCCAAAGTTGCGCGAACACATACTTCGGTTTTAATTTTGAAAATCACAATTATGTCATACGAACGTATACATAACCGCGATAAACTAATTAAAAGCGCGCCTAAAGCACTCTAACAGTGTTCATTATTCTTCCTAAACTTTGAGATTATTGTAAGATCAAGAGTTTATGGAAACTATGGCCTCACAGATGATTTATTTTAGCCAAAAATCTTAAAGGTCTCGTATTCTATTTTATTCAAAGAAAAAAAAAAGTCAGAAATCCCATTGCCCAATATCAAATGAACTTACAACGACTTTTCTATTCAATTATAAATTAATAAAATATTTTCACTAAGCCTTCATTAAACAATATCAACTCAAAACACACTATCAAATCCAAACAATGATTCAAAATCATGTTTGCTCAATATTTCATCAAACATATTTACTATATAAAAATCCTTCGTTCTTTAATAGCTCAAATCCCATAACTTATCAAAGTTTAAAAGCAACTAAGAATCTAAGGATATCTTTTGCAATCCTAAATTCATTACTGCCACCAAACTTATTCTTTAACATTGCTAATTCATTATAATATCTATGAGCCCACGAAAAGGAATTAAACTAGTTATTCATGTTCATCAAAAAAGAGAAAAGATATTAAAACTTTCACATGTACCAACAGAAACCAATTTTATGCATTTAACGATAAATAAGGTGGAATTTTATATCTCTTCTTCTCTAGATTCAGCAAACAAAACATCCAACATTCATATTAGGGAGATTTAAGCAACGAAACAGTTGAAAGCTTTTAGCTAGACCAATAAAATAAAAGTATCAACATTCACGGTGTTCTTATTTTTCTTATGATTGTTGTGGCGGTACTAATATTGTCTCCCTTCCCTTTATCTCCCCTCTCCCTTTGCTTTGCATCTTTCTTCTGAATTACATGGTATTGCTATTTATCTTATGAGTGTTGTTGTGATACTAATATTATCTCTCGCT
>AWOL01S0021260.1:93411-114243 GCA_000715115.1 Nicotiana otophora
CTCTACTCCTTCGGGGTAGGGGTAAGGTCTGCGTACACACTACCCTCCCCAAACCCCATTAATGGGATTCTACTGGGTTGTTGTTGTTGTTGTTATTGTTGTTGTATCAATTAAATCAGTAAAATAAAGAGAAAAAAGACCTTTGTATAGATAGATCTCAACTCGAATTACAGCAGCTTGTTGATTTTAAACGAAATATTTGCCGGTAACTTCAACCGGAACCAATGATTGGAACCCCGTACAACATGAGAAAACGAAATCGGGACTTTGCTGCATTTTTGGAACTTTTTTACGGGGGTTGTTTGGGTTGGAATTTGAAGCTATTTTAAAGGTATGTTAATGAACGTTTTGTGATAGTTTCATGGCAGAAATATTTTGGTCTTGCTCTATGGAGATGAAAGCTAAAGCAAAGAAGAAGACAACCTTTTTTTCCTCTGCTTTTCCTTTCTCTATTTCTATTTTCCCTCTCTTTCTCGTGTGTGTTCAAGCAACTCCGAAAGATGATCTAAAAGCTTGTGTCTAAATGTTTTTATATAAGTAAGAGAGAATACGAGTGTAAGTTGTTAAAGAGGAAGAGTGAGAGTGAGAGTTGTTAAAGAGGAAGAGTGGTGAGTGTGAGTTGTGAAGGAATAATTATGTTGGTAGTAAGATGTGTGCTAAGTGACATGAGGGAGTTGGGAGAAAAGGGGTAAAGTAAGTGGTGGAAGTTGGAAGTGAGATATTGGTGAGATGAGTGAGATATAATTTTCTTAAGTAATAACTATAAAAGGTAAAATAAGAGCTAAAATATATAGATTATACTTAAAATATATTTACATACTAAAAAGTGGTGAAAAATTCAAGTATGGTAAAATATTAGGTGCTCACAATGGCAGATGAATATTTATCAAGTTTCAGACCTTCAAATCAATATAACCTCAAAATCTAACATCAAATATCAAATCCCACAAATAGCCAATCATATTTAAATATGAGGATTCGAACCATCTGTAACGGACTTTCGAAGAACCCGCAATGGAGTTTAAAATTTGCAGTTCTAAATCTTCAAAATCTAACCAAAAAATCAATAAGTAACCCGAATTTGTACTCCAGATTTGATTTTTGAACTTTAAAAATAGGTACCACAATCTCCTTCGATAATTTAAGTTCGGTTCTTCAAAACCCAGCATTTCGTTCGTCACCTTTAGTCCTTTCCGTAATCAAGGATATTGAAATAGTGATCTCAAACAAAGACTAATGGAGTACAACCTTCTAAGAAGGAGAAAGAGAAATAGAGAAAAAAGAAACATGAAAATGGGGAAATTACCAGAAAGTGGGTGCAAAGGAAAAAAGAAAAAGTAAAGGAAAAAAATAGAAAAATGGAGAAATAACTAGAATTTGGGCAAATTTTTACTTCTCACGCGTTGTGATTGTGTGCAAAATACTAAAGGTGCCACATCATCTCAAAAGGAGATATTTATTATACTTTGATCAAATACAAGGGGTTATAGGACCCCACAAAGTTTGAGGGTGCAATTGAGAAA
This sequence comes from Nicotiana otophora, assembly GCA_000715115.1. Taxonomy (NCBI): domain Eukaryota; kingdom Viridiplantae; phylum Streptophyta; class Magnoliopsida; order Solanales; family Solanaceae; genus Nicotiana; species Nicotiana otophora. The sequence continues at coordinate 94,935 of AWOL01S0021260.1, forward strand.
GTAAAACAACCGGGGGGTAATTATGTAAACTTACATGAATTCACTGCACTCCATTTCTTGAACAAATCGATCAAAACATTTAAGATTTTCAAGGTAGCTTTGGCTTGGGTAATATTTAATTTGCTAAGCTTTAGCTATTATGTTGTCTTTAACAGAATTTTTGGTTTTATCTTCAACATTTTATGGATCATTGATTATGTAGCATTGTTTCTTACTCATTCAATCGACCTATGACGAGATGATAAGATAATTTGAGTACAAAGATTCTTCAATTCGTTTATATGAAAACATTTTGAAAAGGAAAATTTTGGTGAAATCACACAAATTGATGGCAAAATATACAATTATCATGCACTGCTTGTTATTACACGGATTGTTGGTCACAAGCAACATATTCACGACGTCCACAAGATATTAGACACACCTTAATTAATTTGTCGTTTCAACTCAAAGCAAATCACGTAGAAAAATAAGATTAATGGCGTCTAACTTGTGGACCCACATAACTTTTGCAAAAGCTGACGTGTCTGCAATTAATTGGTCTTCATATGATTTCCTTGCATAATTTTGCTTTTCTGACAGGGAACCACGAGAGAGGGAGTCACCTTTACACCAAAATATAATAAATACGAATTTTAAAAAATATATATATTAAAATTTATGATCTTAAAAGTTTAAAGGATAAAAGTTTTGTGGGGCCATGATATTTGTGTGATTATAAAAACTTATCATTAAAGGTAAAATGGGTAAAATGAAGAGTTTAAAATTGAATTATTTTCTAAATTTAAAAATATATCATTTATTTTGGATTAGACTAAAAAGAAAAATATCTCATCTAATTTAAAATAGAGAGAATAGCCATCTTTTTCCTTTTGAGCCTTGAGTCCTTGACCAAAAAAGTAAGCACAATATAACATCTTATGTCTTCATCTTTTGACAACATATTGAGGTGGAGTTCAAATTCATTGTTTACTAGGAAAACAAGAAACAAAAAGGAAGAGGAAAAACAGCCAAACAGTAGAATTGGAATAGCTTTTGGAGAAAGTTAAGCAAAAAGTAGAGGAGTTCAGACTCATTGTCTACTAAGAAACCAACGGAGCCTTCACTAGAAGACAAAAACACAGAGGAAAGACGCTTTGCGCAGAAATACAAAACTTGTGGCACATCATTTTCTGCCCAATTTTCACAGCAAACTTTCAGCTTTTACAGTTTATCCCACGTTCCCTACACAAACAGCAAATCCTCCTCTTCCCTTGGCCCATGTTCCACAACTATCTTCACATTTTTATTTATGAAGATTAAACTTTTGTGGCATACAAAAAGAAAAACATAGAAAAAGCTCGATTGGAATTATGCATGACCACATTTTCTCAATCCTTGCGCACACCAAAAAGTATGGACAATATGTAAAGAATGACTTGAAAAATTATATATTCTAAGAGATCATTTGGTTGATGTGTTGAATTAATTTATTTTAGTATAAGATAATATAATATTTAGTTGGTTGCATAAGGAAATTAATCGTTGCATTAACTACTGCAGAATTTGATTGTCAGTCTTAAATAATATATCCGAATTAAGTTAATTAAAATTTGTGTATTATTTTATGCAGAATAAAATATAGAATAATAATGCGGGAATTAAATATTTACAGAAAAAATACCCTTCAAAATTAACTAATTCATGTATAGAAATCTCCTCATTACTAACCACTACATAAACAATAACTACGTTATAATTCCTTGTATCAACCAAATTACGGTAAAAGTTATACATTTCTTTGCAACTTTTTCTTTACAAAAGCCTTCACTTTACAAAAAAATTGTCCTACGTTCTTGTCGAGGTCTTTTAATGAAATTTATGTAAATTGCAGAAGTAATCATAGCAATCGGTCAAATTAAATAGATTTTCTAGCTCATTAACTAAGATGTAAATTAGCATTAGGAAAAGGTTCAAGCAGCAAATGATGGAAAACTTAGACTATCTAAAGGCGAAAAGGATTACCTACTCCTACAATCCACATTAAACGCTTAATCACACGTACTGAGATTCCTTTCGAATTTGCGTTAGTTACTTTCACTAACTCAAAGTTTTCAAGAAAATGGGCTTTAATTTCCTACTTGCCACTTTCCACTTAATTTAGGGAAGTATCTTCTTCTCTGTCTCCCCATGCATAACTTAGGTGTAACATTTCAATGTCATCAAAACTTTCTCACCATCTTCTAATTTGTTATTCATTACTCCCCAGTTTTAATTTATGGGAACGTTTTTGCTTTTTGAGAATCAATTTGATTAATTTTTTAAGCTAAATTGGATTAAGGTTAACTAAATATTTAAAAATTAAAAGATACTAAAAATTTATACGAAATGTACTGCAATTCTTCTCATATCAACATGATGAAAAATGCATTTCAAAATACTGGTTAAAGTTTACATAGTTTGAATTTTGAAAAGCGAAAATGTTCATATAAATTGGGGAACTTTACATATCTGTCACAATTTAAAAGAAATATAACAAATTCGTAGCATGAAATCCAATATTACAGTTGTGGCAGGAAAATATTTATATTTGTAGCACACAGTTCCATTAAAATAGGAATATTAATTATTAATCTCTAAACATAAGCAATTTGAATGAAAAGTCAATAATTTTTTGTACAAAAATCATGCCTTTATTTCTCTTTATCTATTAGCTTTCCTTCTTTTTCTTCATCTTCTTAATTTTATTTTCTGTCGAAGCCAATATATTTTCTAAATTNAAATACATCCTAAATTAAAATGACACTTGACATATAAAATATATTTGAAATATACATTAAAAATACATCTTAAAATAAGATGGCACTTCAAAAATAAATATACATAAAAATACATTTTGAATTAAAGTGATACTTGATATACAAAGTATAAAAGACGTATAAATCAATACATCTTGAATTTAGGTGGCATTTACATATGCATCAGATTTTAAAAAATGGAGTGAAGAAGATGAATGTTGGGCTTAATTTTTGTAATATGCTAACAATGAAAAAAAAGTGTTATTTATGGAATAAACAATAAATGATGCTTTTTTTAAAATAATAGTTAAAAAAGGATGATAAAAAATTCTATAAAATTGAAAGGAGGGAATACTATTCATGGTCCCACCCCAACTTAAAATACAAAGAGTAAAAAAATAATTAAAGAAATTCCACCTACGCACTTACTAGTGTAGTCGAACTATTAGTGAAGTTGATGAAAATTATAGAAGGTTTGATATGCAAGTAGAAACAAAAAACATTACTTAGTAAATAATTTATTCCCATCTGTCTAGACAATGTTATTCCATATACTCCTATATCATATATGCTAGTGAAAGGTAAGTAACAAACATTTGATAAAAATATTTGAGTGCACACAAAAATCAAATTGATCCAGAAAGAAAGAAAGGAAAAAACAGAAAAACAAAAAGAAAAGGTAGTTGGAGTGCTAGCTATCTTTTCCGTGGTGTCCAAGTATGTTAGCCCATTTAGTCCATTCACCTTAGTTGACTCCTTTTCACAAATCCACTACACCAACAAAAATAAAATGTCATTATCAAACGAAATGTGTGAAACTATTTGCCAAGAGCTTCACAGTTGTTGTGAGCTAAAGAACCACTTGATCCAAGTTTTAGCTGCTCTAAACACCAACCAACGCCACAAAATCAAAGATAAATACATGGAGTTGTATGGAGAAGATCCTTTTCTCGGTTTCCAAAATAGCATCCACAGAAATGATCCACTAATTTCATCTTCTACTAATAGTAATAGTAATACTTCATCAACATCAATGGCAGCTTTGGGGTTGGCCATGTTGTTGCAAAATCCGCACCAGCGTGATGCAGATGTGGCAAGGGAAGCATTAGAGGAGAATGAGGTCAATTACAGAGCTTTAATGGAGATATTTACCTGTAGAAAATCTAGCCATGTTACTCTGATTCGACAAGCTTATTTGACAAAGTTTAGAAGACATTTGGACAATGACATTTCCTCCATTGAACCTCCTCATCTTTGTCAAAAAGTAAGAAAAACAATTCCCTCTTTTCTTTTGGCTTATCAGACATTATACTAGAAGATAGGGGCTTATCAAGAGATTCCACTCGATCCTTCTTCTTTTTGTTCCTTTTTGTTTTTAACCTTTTATGTTTCTTTTCGATGTTTTTTTGGGTGCCATTTCTGATGCTCATTTCAATATTTCAGAAGAGGAAAAAAAACAAAAACAAAATCGCCCACCTCTTTTCTTCTTCTGATTTGCTTGGAACATTCAGGTTTTGCTCCCCGTGTATGGTGAAAATTTGTTTTCATAGCCCCTTTTATTTCGTTCTTTTTTAATAACTTTTTGCAAAAATTTGTAACCAATTTATGATGATTTATTTTTTCCAGATTTTTGGTTCAGAAAAGTCATTTTTCATTCCTCTGGGAACATTTGTTTTTCTTCTTAAAATTATGATATTGTTTCTTTCTTTTTGCATCAATGTATGGATTGATTTGGTTGGTAGTAGTGTAGGGGACTACATTATCAGCAACACCCGAAGCACGCAAAGCTTTAGCTAACAGATTGCTCTGTATGCGATGCACAGTGGTTTATGATTATTATAAACAGACTTTAGCTAACAGATTGCTCTGTATGCTCTTTAGCAACATCTTTTTTTGGAAATTTATAAAGAGACTTTTTTAACTTTAATCTTCTTTGGGTTCAAAAATTTATGATGATTTTTAATTATTGTATTTTTTGGTAGATACTAATGGCATTATCAGCATCACACAAAGCACACAATGCTGATATTAGCCAACACATAGGCAAGTGTGATGCAAGGAGATTATACCAAACAGGGGAGGGAAGAACAGGTGTCACTGTTGATGAAGCTGTTGTCTTGGAGATTCTCAGTAAAAGAAGCATTCCACAGCTCAAACTCACATTTTCTAGCTATAAACACATTTATGGCCATAGTTATGCTAAAGTAAGTCTCTTCTACTGCTTCCTTTTCCCAGACTTTTTACTATGCTAGCGTTTGACCATAGTTTCCCAAATTTATTTTAAAACCCTGATTTGAGTAAAGTTTGGTTTGAAGATGAAAATCTATTTGGACATAATTTTTAAAATATATTTCACTTTTTGTGTTTGTAGAAAAAACATGAAATGTGACTTATACTTATAAGTTCTAAAAACTATCAAAAATATTCAACAATACCAAACAAACAAACTTGCTAATCCTGTATATGCAGAACCTTCATCGATGTCATTCATTATCATTATCACAAACCATAGTCCTGAACATAGATAAGTTTGGCATAAAATTATCATTTTTATAATTAACTATATAGTACACTATCCTAAAACCATAACTTGATATTTTAATATCAACTGCTAATAACACAATTACTAGCCACTATAATTCGTCAAATTGTAATAATATTACAAGATCCATCAGTCCAAAGGAAAATGATAGTAATTAGTTGGTGGATTAGTTGAGTCATAATAGATGATGAATTTTTTTATAAAATACAAAAGTTTGGGGTAACTTTTAAAATTGTTAAAAAATCAAACAGTAATATTTTGGGCAAAAATAATTCTAGTGCTTGTTTTGGGATTTGAAAATTTTGTTTTCAAAATCTGTCAAAACATGGATAAAATCTATAAACAACTATGTTTTGCCAAATTTGTTTTGAAAAAAACTTAGCAAAATCTATAGCCCAAACGCGAGTTATATTCTCTTTAATAGAAATCAAGACAAGAGACAACAACAACAACAACAACAACAACAACCCAGTAAAATCTCACAAGTGGGGTCTGGGGAGAGTAAAATGTATGCATACCTTACCCTTACCCCGGGGGTAGAGATGCTATTTCCGGAAGACCCTCGGCTCAAAAGAGAGACACTATATCAGTACTATCGATAGAAAACAATAGAAGTAATGACGGCAACATAAGAACCAGAGAGTAGATGCAAAGCACTAACAGTAATAAGTAGATAAGGTCCGGCACAAAGAAAAACAAAAACCAAGACAAGAGAGAGAAATAAAAAGAGCTTAGCTTATATACAACCATGGTTTAAAGGATTAGGTCATTCAAAAAATATTTACATGTAACCATTCATAAAAAGTGAGATCTCTAATCTTGAATTAGAAGAACCAACAATGTTACTATTCCCTTAGTTTCCAAACAAAGTCAATAAATTTCTGTGTTTGGTTTAAAAAGAGAACAGGGGGACAACTTCAATAAGTGTTTTTGTTTTGGAGAAACAATATGTGGACCCTAGAGAGAGAGATATTGATTTTCCATTTTGCATACCAAGCAAGAAATGGTCCAGGCAGTTTTCCTTTCCTTAGGTTGCATAAATAGGCAGGGATGAATAAATAATGAGTAAGTAGGTCTAAGAAGATAATGAGTTTTTGCAATTGTGTTTGCTTTGCTTCAATATGTAAACTTTAACAGTGGAAAGGAAGATTTCAAGAGTTTAAGTTCCTTTTCTTTTACTAATTTCACATTGTTAGTTTTAGTAATCATTTTGGGAATTCTGTTTTCTTTTTACTTGTCGATATTTTCTTGTTAACAAAGCTTTATTGTAGTATTTGAAATTTGGAAAATGTGGAGACTTGGAGGAAGCACTGGAAGCAGTAGTCAAATACATCTGCAGCCCCACAAAGTATTTTTCTCAGGTAGTGTTTCATTCATTCATATGCTTTGATGGAGTCACCTCCTATTTGTAGAAAAAACTATTTCCAACTTTATTCTGTTTAGCCCTTCATCAGTATCCAAAAGTTAGACTAATGTGGGACCACTAAAGGGGATAAACGCTTGTTTTTTAAAATAAAATACTTATGTTTAAGAGTACAAGAATTTCAACCATCCTTCCACACCCTTGATGAATGATGGCATCTTATTTTAACTCAGCAATGGGTATTAGTGCCTCTCACCATTAATGTCTATTCTGCATGTAGTCGTAAATGTCTCAAATTCTTGGGACTCTTGTCTCTGACTTGACCACCTTGACTTTACCACTTATCATTCTATATAAAGTAAAAAAAGAAAACAAAATGAGGAATGTCATTAACTAAACGAATGGAGTTGAGTATTGCACAGATGGTGTATGAATGCTTAAAGGGAACAACAAGGGATAAAGGAGCATTGATCAGAATAATGGTAAGTAGAGCAGAGGTTGACATGGAAGATATTCAAGTGGCCTTCGACAAGAAATATGGAGTTGATCTTAAAACTGCCATTTGTGAAAGTATTCCTCAAGAAGACTATAGAGAGTTTCTTGTAACATTGGCTACCAAAGCCTCCAATAGATCTAAGCCTGTTTCTCTTTAAACCTTTTTCTCCCTTAAACTTTTTTTGTATGTAGTAGAATATACGGAAAAGATAATGCAGTTAACCTATATGCAAAGAGGGCATACAATATGTAAAGAGGGCATACAGCTCATATTTTGTGTACAAATAGGTATCTTTTGGATTACTATCCTTACCGTAATGGGATGTATTGCTCCCCTTTTCACTTGAAAATTTCGTTCGTTAGCCATATACCTCTTGTATACATGATGTTTTGACAAAGTAATCTTAATATTATCTTAGTATGTACTTGTGCTTTATTTTATGGGGAAGAAAATTAAACTTAATCGTATAAATTGCTTTGCGTACTTGATCGTGGATTAGGCCCCTATGAGTAATTCTCGTTTATCTCATGTTATTAGGTATGCTTACAAGTACTCTATTCCTCTTAATCTTCTCTTTCAATATATAACTTGATCAACTCGTTACAGGTTATTATTATATTCTTACCAACAAAAGTATATGACACTCCGGTGGATACACCGGAGACTAGAAAATTAAAGACTGATCCAGTTTGCATTCTTTATCCACTTGAAATGAAGCTATATAAATAAACTCTGATTCAGCTAAAAACTAAATAGAAAATGAGAACAGCAAAAATTACACGACTCGTTCTTCAGATTTCTAATACTTTCTGTTGCCAGACAACTCTTACCAATTCATTTTCTTTTGGGTTTTCCCTCCATTTCATGACTCTCCTAAGGAGGTTTAATTGAAAGAAAGAGAAAACTAAGGAGACCATGCAGAAGAAATGGGACGAATGAAGCAATAACTTATGTTTTTGGATTGATAATAAGATAGTAGGAATCTATGGTCTTTGCACTAGTTTCATCATTTAACACGTGCGTTCTCTATTTCAATTTCGTACGCCCTCGGATAGCAGATAACAATACTTTGAAGCTTTACTGAACATGATAATAAAAATAGGATTTCATACAAAAAGAGTTATGTATTCAACACAACTGCAGAATTTTATTGTGATAAAGTTCAAAAAATAGAGATTTTCAGATACACATCAATCCAAGGATCATTCCAGATGATATTCAACCATGCATACACTGAATTTATTAGAGAAGATACACAATGAACATCTCTTCGCAACTCACAGTACAACTCAGGAAGCGCGCAGAAGGACTGGCAAGTTTCCTGGAGGATAACTTTTCGAAGCATGACCCCCATCACACAGCTGAGGTTAACCTTTACCCGGAGAATAACTCATATTAATCAACAAACTGCAGTGCAACTCAGATATACAAAAGAGTATGGAGAGCACATAATCTGAATTACCAGATCATTAAAATATGAAAACAACACTGTCATGGACTCTGGATTTCTGGTTCTGAGCCACACATTCAGATATCCACATTAAGTTCCTAATCTCCTGTTCTCTCAGCCTTACATATGCAAAAAATACACCATAGTGGAACTGCAATAAAGGAGTAGAGAGAATCAGTGAGGGAAGTAGACAGATTATAATATTTCACTTTACATTCTTTACGATTTTTTCTTGTATAATTTGTGAACTGGGAGGACTAGGGGGTCGAAGCTGCTGTGTGATTAGGAATTCTAAGTTGTTTGAACAACTTTTTGAAAACGATTTGTGTAAAATACACGTGTTTGGATAGTTGCAAGTTTTTTCCCCCTGAAGATATGTGAGTTTTGCGGGAAGAACTTCTTTGAAAAACACGCTAAAACCACATTTTTAAGACAGCTTGAAAAAGAAAAGAAAAGTTCTTGAGAAAACTTAAAGAACACACCATCAGAGAAAAAATAAAGAATAAACTTTAAAAAAAAGTGAAATCATTTTTGAAAAAAAAAAAAACAAAGAACACATTGTAGATCCTTTTGCATGATTTCGGAAAATGTTTCACAAACAAGCAAGAAAATATTCACGGAGATTCTACACAAATACAGTTAAGCAATTTCCACAGTATGAAAACCTGTTGTTCAAATGCCAGGCAAAGGCGTTTGACTTCCTCTTCATAAAAAGCCTTGTCAAGCATCTGGCTCTCCCCATAAGCCAACTTAGAGAATATGGATTGATAAGGAGGGTACTTCTCCATGACACCACGGACCTACAAGTACGAGGAAACATGGAGGATAAGCCTCAACTTCGGGTTTAGCCACTAAACTTGTAAGCATCAGAAAAATTATCAATTGCTTCCACCATAGTTCTGCAAAGAAAATCAATAATTCTCTCTTTGCTTCACTTATCTGTCATCTCAGTGCTGAATGATACTTCACCCTTTTCTTTTTCAAGAAGTATGGTAAGGAAGTAGAACTTCATGCAATAGAGAATAGACAGAATACTAGCACCCATCTAACAATATAGAAGCTCCATATACAAGAAGGTTCTAGAAAAATGAAGGAAAACAAAAGTTACACGTAAAATACCTGATCTATATCTTCGCAGATGGCAAGTTCCTCATGACCATATGGATAACTATTCAACACAAATAGTGTCAGAAAAAAAGAGGTCTCCAATGTTGCATATGACTCAAAAACGTAAAAGATTAAAGTGCATAAACTTACAGCAAGCCAAAATTAGAGTACAAATTCCTACGGTCATCACGTGTTAGTTCAGTGCCAATGCTGCATCAACAAATTCCAGTTGGTAGTTGAAAAATTATAACCTGATATACATTCAGTAGTATACCCAGATTCAGAGAAATCATGAACCCATGACATACCTGTTTATGGTGATGTTAACTGCTCTCCTGTCTGCCTCAAAAGCAAGTAAGTCAGACATGATCTCTGCAGTAGCACCACCTAGTTCCTATTGACAATATTCATATCAGACAAGAGTAACAGGACGTGTAATTTTAGTTTTGAGGAAAGGGATCAGTATCTAAAAGCATAAACATATGGTACAAAATTGTACAACAAATGATTACCTGGCAAAATCTGTAGAAATCTTCAAGGTACGCCTTATATAGAGTATTCCTCATAATCTCAATATTCATGTCGTCCAAGTCCTGCATGAAATAAGTCCCATTGACAAAGGAAATATTTAAACATGGGCAAGGCAGAAGGCAAACTCGCAGGAGCAACTCATCCAAGACGATTGATTAACAAGACTGATAAGAGCAACTGATTCAAGACAGTTGATTAAGAAATAAAATACTCAACATATTCATAGCCCTTCTACTTGGAATGAACAAACACTGACATATTCAGTACATCCTTAAAAGCTGCATGTAAATAATGAATACATTACAAGGACCCATTAAGTGGACAGAAGATACTGATTAACTACTTAAAAGCGCACCATCCTTCACACTAGAACTGCATGCATAGAAAAGCTTCATACTGAAGGAAGCTAGAAGTATAAACAAAGATAAGAGGGAAGCATTTGATACCTCTGAAGTAATGCACTCAGAGAAGTATGGAGCCAAGGGTGTGTCAACAAGCACCAGCCTATAAAGCTCCCTCATATTCTGTGCAACTGCCAGGGAAGCAATACTGTGGAAATAAGTTAGGAAAGTTAATAGATGCTACTGATTAGTTTCAGCTATTTAACAGCCAGAGACGTAATATGAACGCTACCTGTCAAACATGCCCAAAGGATGGCATTTCTCCAGCAATTCCTGAACATCTCTCTCATGTAAAGTTCCAGTCACAATTAAGACAACATTGTCAATCATGTGACCATATCTGAAACATATGAAGGAATAACACAACTTAGATTCAATCATATAGACCAGAAAGAGGTAAATAATAAGCTAGATGAACATGATTCCATAAGCCACATCAGGCTCACTCAATTAACCAGCAGCACACCCTTAACCACATGTAGGACAACAATTAGTTAGCAACAGAAACAATAAGCATAATAGAAAACCCCACATTAAGCCATGAGCTTGATCATTTAAGTAGTGCCTGTCTCTTTCTTTGGAGATAAGTTACGAAAATCAAAGATGATAGACTAGGAGAGCTGTTTAAGCTTGTTCCAATTAAAACTAGCATACCAAGGCTCAATTATTGCTCATGCTTTATCTAAAACTAGGAGCTCTCAAGTGCAACTCACAAGGTTTTTGTTTATATATTCGTTTTCCATAGTGACTATCAGTTGCAGTCCAACTCACATGTTGGCACAAGAGGAAAGTTTCGAACACATTTATGTACTAATATGGGATATAATATTCAATTAATCCCAATCGTTACTGGAAAGCATATGGCAACTTGGGAAGCATCCCCTATTGCAGATAGTGCAAGAAAAGGAAAAGGTTGTTTGTTGAACTGCTTGCCCTTTTGTTAAATGGAAGGAAAAGTTAAATCATCTCAATCACACATTGTGAAGGCGAAGGTTTAAATCATCTCCATCACACATTGAAAAGGAAAAAGCTGTTGAACTGCTGCCCTTTTGTTAAATGGAAGGAAAAGTTAAATCATCTCCATCACACATTGTGAAGGTGAAGCTAGTTAATTATGATGCACAAAAAGTCAGAAGTTCTCTATGTGTATGGAGAGAAGGTGCAAGGGAGAAGAGCCAAACAGGTATACAAAGCTATCCCCTAACCTATTATGGCTATCCCTGTATATATGTTTACAAATGAATGGACGAGATATTGAAAGGTCATCCGGATAAAGTAGATGCAGCTTGGTCACTTTAACGCTAGGATATTTCGCAGTTCCATTTTTTGAGAGGCCAAATATGATCACCTAGCAACCATCTGGATCTTTTACTTCGTTAGCGACCTTATATATTCTTCCTCCATCCCAATTCATCTGCTATACTTTTAACTTTTTGGTTCTAACTTATTTATTTCAATTATAATTCTTTCAACTTCTACAAAAGAAATGCTCAAACACTTATCATCATTCTTTTCAAAAGTTTTCGTTAATTTCAACTCAAAAAATGATAACCTTGATTTCCAAAACCAACAATGCCATCACAAAATATAGGATAGATGTGGTAGTACAATTAATTTCCTACCGAGCAGCACCTTTCTCTCATCTTTTCTTCTTTTCTTTTGTAACATCTCCCACAAATAATATACCAATGGAGGGAGCAAGAAACAATGATAGGTTTCCGTAGAAAATGAAGGGTGCAAGAAACAAAGATAGGTTTTCGTAGCAAATGGAGGGTGCAAGAAACAAAGATAGGACATGTGGGACAAAAGACTATGGAAATGTATAGAAATTCTGCAGGGTACTTATTCCATCTCAAGCATGCTGGAAAACACTAATGAGAATTTCAGATTCTGTTTTACAGGGGTGTATGGTGGGCCACACACAAACTGGGAAAGAGAAGAATTATGGAATGAACTAGGGGCTGTTAGAGGAATCTGGGATGAGCAATGGGTAATAGGAGGCGATTTCGATGTTTGTAGGTTTGAAAGAGAAAGGCATAATTGTCTGAGAAGATCAAGGGCCATGAGGGGGTTCTCAGATGTCATTCAAGATCTTTGCTTATTAGACTTACCATTGCAAAGAGCTCAATTCACATGGTCTAGAGGAGAGGAGAATATCCAAGCATCAAGAATAGATAGATTCCTTGTGTCATTAGAATGGAAGGATACTTCTCAAAAAATTAGTCAAGCTGCCCTTCCCAAAGTCATCTCAGATCATTCTCTTATCATGTTGGAAAGTGGGGACTGGGATTCAAATCCATCCTACTTTAAATTTAAAAATATGTGGTTAAACACGGAAGGCTTTCAGGATAGGATCAAGTCATGGTGGCAGAGTTATGAAGTCAATGGCACTCCTGACTTTGTACAGGTGAATAAATTAAAGCTACTAAAAAAAGATCTCACAACTTGGAACAGAGAGGAATATGGCAGAACTGCAGCTAGGAGGGGAAGAGCCCTAAAGGAGCTTTTCTTTTTGCAACAACAAACTGAAGGCAGAACTCTTTCTCAAGAAGAAAAATCCAGCACGATGAGACTTCAAATGAAAATTCAGCAGCTGGCCAAAGCAGAAGAAGTCTCTTGGAGGCAAAAATCAAAATGTTTGTAGCTCAAAGAAGGGGATAAAAACACCAAGTTCTTTCAGAAAGTTGTCAATTCCAACAGGAGAAATAATCTTATTGATAGACTCAAAATTGAAGATGATTTCATTGAAGACAAGGCTGTAATCTGAGGTGAGATTTTAGACTTCTATCCGAAGTTGTACACTGAAAATGAAAGATGGAGGCCTTCAGCAAGGCTAGAAGATGTAGCAACTTTATCTAGAGAAGAGAAAGAGTTGCTGGAAAGACCATTTGAAGAGGCAGAAGTTCTGGACATTATCAAAGCTTGTGCACCTGATAAAGCTCCAGGTCCTGATGGTTACACCATGGCATTTTACCAGAAATCATGGGCGGTAGTAAAGAATGATACCATGGGTGCACTTCATTATTTTCACCAGAATGGCAACTTAGTAAGGTCTTGTAATGCCTCGTTTATAGCTCTAATCCCTAAGAAGAAAGGAACCACTGAATTGAGGGACTACAGACAAATCAGCTTGATTGGCAGTGTTTATAAAATAGCCTCCAAGATCATAGCAGAGAGGTTGAAAGGGGTGATAGGGAAGCTAGTTTCAGGACATCAAAATGCTTTCATCAAATCAAGGCAGATCAATGATGCAGCTCTAATAGCCAATGAAATATTAGACTGGAAGATGAAGTCTGGGCAACCTAGTTTACTTTTCAAACTTGACATTGAAAAGACATTTGACCAACTCAATTGGGCGTACTTGATTAATATACTCAGGAAGATGGGATTTGGAGAACGCTGGATTAGATGGATTAAATTTTGTATTACCGCAGTGAAGTATTCAATTCTAATCAATGGTGGACCTGTTAGGGTTTTCTCTCCCCAAAAAGGCATCAGACAGGGAGATCCACTGTCACCTTTTTTGTTCATTCAGTCATTCTTGCTATGGAAAGCCTAAGCAAAATGTTAGACAAGGCTAACCAGCTCCATTGGCTGGAGGGTTTTAAGGTGGGCAATCAAGAGGGCAATTCTGTGATAGTGTCGCATCTGCTATATGCAGACGACACTCTGATTTTTTGCAGAGCTGAAAAATCACAGGTTCTATATCTTAATCTCACGCTAATGATCTTTGAAGCTATTTCAGGCCTACACATGAGCATGCTGAAAAGCACCATCTATCCGGTTAACACAGTCCCAAATCTGGATGAGCTTGCAGAGGTTATGTGTTGTAAAGTGGGATCTTTCCCTACATCATATCTGGGGCTCCCATTGGGAGATAGATACAAGTCTCAAGGCATCTGGAATGGAGTGATTGAAAAATTTGAAAGAAAACTGGCTTCCTGGAAAATGCAATACCTATCAGACTTACACTCATTAATAGTGTGCTAGATAGCATACCATCATATTTCATGTCCCAATCCCAGCTAAGGTACAAAGGAGACTTGATCAATTAAGAAGAGATTTTTTATGGGAAGGCAACAGTGACACTTACAAGTTCCATTTGGTTAAATGACCAAGAGTTATTCTTCCTAAGAACCATGGATGGCTAGGGATAAAGGATCTTGCCTTGCATAACAGGAGTTTATTGATGAAATGACATTGGAGGTGCAACATGGAAAGTTCAGGGCTATGGAAAACAGTAATTCAAGCAAAGTATGGGGTGGCAAACAACTGGTGCACTAGGCAGGGGAGAGCTCCACATGGTCCAGGCCCCTGGAAACACATTTCAAAGCTTTGGGGAGAATTCAAGCTCAAGTCATCACTAAAGCTAGGGAACGGGGCTCATATATCTTTCTGGAAAGATAAATGGCTAGGAACAGACCCTGAAAGATGAATTTCCAGCTTTATTTTTACTTGCTAGTAATAAAGATGCAACTATCTCACATGTTTGGCAAAATAGTGCTTGGGCTCCACATTTAGAAGGGATATCCAAGATTGGGAGTTGAATGATCTGTTGGATTTGCTCAATAAATTATCAGGTGCTAATGTCAATTCTTAGGTGCAGGATAGGTTAGAATGGGGTGAATCAAAAGAGAGAACCTATATTGTCAAAAGAGGATATGACAATCAATGCTCCAACAAGGAATTGATCAACAAATGGCCATGGAAGCTCATATGGAAAACCAAACTACCTACAAAAGTAGCTGGCTTTATGTGGACAACATTGTATGAAGCTTGTCTTACTCAAGACAATCTTAGCAGAAGGAGTATACCGACCGTGAATAGATGTTATATGTGCCAGATGGAATCTGAGAGTGTGAGGCATCTTTTTTTGCACTGTTCAGTAGCAGCTGATATTTGGAGTATGTTTTTATCAGTTTTTGGACTTGCCTGGGTTATGCCAAACAGTATCAAGGAAGCTTATGAGAGTTGGTGTTCTTGGAGAGTTGGGAAATCCATCAAAAAGACTTGGTCAATGGTACCTTGTGCTATTTTTTGGAGTATTTGGAATGAAAGAAACCGTAGATGTTTTGATGGGATCTCAACTCCCAACCACACTCTTAAAGCCACTTGTTTAATTAACTTATTTAGTTGGTTCAATCAGGCCCCTGTAACTAGTGTTGAGCTATTTCTGGATTTTGTCCGCTCCTTAGTTGTCCTGTAAGTTTTTGTATATGAGCAGACAATACCTTTATGTTGTAATTTTTGCTATGCATCTTCTTGATGCCATTTAATGAAATTCCCTTACTTCATCAAAAAAAAGACATGTGGCCACACAAGGACACTAATGCCATATTATCTAGACATATGTGATTTTTAACCATCATGCACAGATAGCATAGACCCATGGCTCTGATTTCATAGTTTTGTAACATGATTATCGTGCCTATGGGACAAATGGAAAGTGGAATTTAGAGTAAAATAAACCATCATTCCCAGCACACCAATAATAACATACCTGATGTACTCTAAAAAGGTCGACAAGGGCTCTGTGGCTTGGCAAAGCATATGGTTGTATTCATCGACAAGTTTGAGAGTGCACTTCTCCACAATTGTGGTAGTATGCAAGGGGGAAGGCTCTGCAGATGGCCACCAAAAATAAGAAACATTGTAAGAGTGAGCCAAAGAACAATGCAACAGAAAGTGCTATCAGCACCAACACACTGAACAACATCTTTTTTTTTGGCCCTTCAAGCATATTCCCACATCTAGAAACAGAAAACCGATCACATCAAGGGATGGATTCGCACTATTGGCCTCTGTTTCACAATGTGATCCATCCACTATCAAGTAACATGAACATTTTAAAATCCAAGGTCCGCAAGCAATTAAAAAAAACATAAGAGGATAAATGAAGTTATGTGGAGATATCTATTCTGATTTTTGTTACGTCCACATGTCGCTTAAAATAAAATAAGGAGTCCTCAAAAAAATTAAAAAGGGAGGAGAAAATCTTAATTATGTAGTACCAGAAATACAGCCACCGAAAAAGTACAAACAACCTAATTTCAGAAGTCATACTTTGCTTAGTCCCAAATCTATTTTTTCAATTCACAACATTCCTAAGAAAAAGAAAAGCAAAGGAGAACAGAAACGAACGACACAAGTTGATCAGACGAAAAAGGAGATACTATCTCCACTTAATCATTCAAAGTCCGCTACTGATCTGATTGAGCATCACTGCACCTTGCAGCTTTTGCTCCTTCAAAAAGAGATGATTGTTTATGGAGTTGCTCAAAGCAAGGCTAACAGTTTTTCATTATCATATGGAATAGCAGCACATGGTATCACAGTGAAATCAATTAATTCACTACTCTTCACCCTAAAACTAATATGATGCTGTCTCACATAAACTCCTCAATAGTTCCACCCCTCTCCTCTAAGGGGAGACAAGGGTCGAAAGTCAATTCCTAGCATACTTACGTGAATTTAAAAAACAGACGGTTCGATCTTCAAATTCTAGCGGTATCCTATAAACATCTAAAATCATATTTAAAGCCAGAACTCAACATAACAGAGCTTTAATTGACTCAAATGATAAAAGAAGAGAAACCCCTAAACATCCAAATTTCACATTTTGTCCAAAAGGCTAGATTTAGTCAAATGGGTACAAGGAGAAGAGCAAATAAAGTCAACCGAAGATCTCAACTTTATAATAGACTTAAACAGCCTATAAAAGATCCAAATTTCACAATTCAAGATCACAAGGCTTCAATTACAAAAGGAAAAGAGACCGTTTTGAAGATAAGGGCCGTATTCGGTAGCAGAAAGGTGCATCTTGATATCATCAAGGGTTTCACATTGGCAGAGATTGTTGTAATCAGCGGATGTGAGAAGGCCAGATCTATGACCTCTCACTATGGCTTCCAAGTAGCCACTGTGAATGTTGAATGTAAGAGCTTCGAATCCGTACATGATCAAACAAGATAGGCAGATCTGAAGCTTATTATTGGGTAATAGTACTTAATTAAGACCCCCTTCCTGAAGAATACAGAGAGGATTGGAAGGTGATTTGACGAAGGGGGTAGTAGAGGGGTGTGGACACGAGGAGGGGAGAAGAGATTGTCCTTGGCTTTGTGGTGCAAAACTCAATCAGTCTTGGGCTTTTTGTTTTTTATTTCTTTTTCGATTATTGGTAATTGAAAAATACCCATTGAAAAATAATTAATATTTTACGTTAATACGGAAAGTTTCAATATAATATACTGAAGATTGATGTATCTGTATATGAACTACATGCTATAACTCCAGCACACACAAAGTTCTAACATAATATAGTGCATATTGGAGCACATGTATATTAGCTTCTAGCATATTATACTGTAAGTTCACATGTAAAACAATTTAACTTCAGTATATTATGGTGGAATATTTTTCATATTTTGAACTAAATTTTCGTTCAGATTTATCTTTACATGAAAAGTGACTAAATTTCGATTACTTTTGAAACGATGACTATTTTTTAATTAACACTTGTAAATCTGACTATTTTTGAATTTATTCCAACGTGATCGCCTTTTAAAAAAAACGTGATCTGCCTTTTTATCCCTTATAATTTACTCCTACCTTTTAATGTGATTTATTTTTTCTTTTTTCTTTTTTTGGCAGAAAAAACTTAATCCAGTTTGATATCTTGTTCCTTCTAATTCATTTGTTATCAAGTGGACACTGTAAACTCTGTATTTTAAATACCTTTTCAACAGGTCAATGTGCGTGTTATACAACCGATTGTCGATTACACGCCGGACTCCATGTCATTATTATATGTCACGTACATTTGATAGGCTAAAAATCAAATTAAACCCCGCAAACCCATTTATTTCTATCATTTTACACTCTTTCGTTGATCTTTTTTCGTCTTCTCTACTCCATACCTCTTCAGTGTCTCATCAGCATTTCCGGATCGAGTGTCCCTTCTATCTTTCTGCGGTAAGTTCCTTCATCTTGTCTTAAATTTTTTCTTGTGTCCTTCCTTTTGTTTCGTTTATTGGTAAAAAGCTAGGTTAGCCATTTTTTCGATTTTGATATAATGCTAAAATTCTCTTGAATATTTGGAGTTTTTGCTCTGCTTGCTTAATATTTAAAGTGTGAAAAATCTTTTTGTAGTGTCATGCATATAGTATCATATTTGGTTAATCCCATTATTTTTTAAGGTTTTGGGTAAAATTACAAGTTAGTCACTGAATTTTCATGTTTTACAAAGTATGTTGGATTTTGTTATTGTTAGTGGTCCTGTAAAATATATCGAGAATATTTTAGAAATTTTTCCGTGAAACATAGGAATCTTGGAAGCTCTTTGACTTAAAAATTAAGGTTTTTTTGTTCTTTTGTCTATGGAACTCTGTACTAGTGTCACTTTCTCTTTTTTGTCACTTTGTAGGTTTGGTAAGAAAATGGCTTTACCTATTGTTAAGCTATAATTCCACCATAAAGATAATTTTCTATCTGACCTTGAACTAAGGTATGCTAGTGGAGTAACTTGTCCTAAGCTAGTGACAATGGTTCTTGATGAGCTAAATATTATATTGTTTCACAAGCTTGCTAGAGACTTAAGTTATTTCCAAGTTGAACTATTTGGGGGGGTGTGGGGGGGGAGGCTG
>AWOL01S0021260.1:115141-158009 GCA_000715115.1 Nicotiana otophora
GGGGGGGTGGGGGGGGGGAGGGGGGCGCTATTACATGCTAAGAAATGATGGTGATGTGCTAAAGTTTATTAAGGTCTACGTATACACTACCCTTCTCAGACCCACTAGTGGGATTATACTGGGTTGTTGTTGTTGTTGTGCTAAAGTTTATTAAGTATACAGTCAAAACCAATTTTGACCTTCGTATGATTAGTCAAGGTTGGAATATAATGGACCGAAAGTCATCTTCATAATATCAGGTATGAGATCCGAAGCCAGATTACCGAGCTCAAATTTCTGGGACCGATCAAATACCGAACTCGAAGTCATTACCGAACTCGAAGTTATTACCGAACTCGAATCCAAATCGAATTATGATGCGAAGCGGCGTTATCGAGCTTGAGAGCCAGATTAACCAATGCCGAGCCCAAGTCAATACCGGGCCCCGAGTCAATATCGAGCCCGAGTCGATATCGGGTTCTAAATCTGGAAACCAACCAATACCAAGTCCGATCAAGATCGAGCCAAGGGACAAGAGCCGTTACAGTCGCACTAAAGAGAGAGAATCCCAGCGGGAATTAGGGAAAAGCTATTCTATCATAGGTTCCCCACTATGTATTTTTAATTATATCCAAAGTAGGATCCCTCCACTATAAGAGGGATGACTATTATTTCTGTAATGCAGGCAACATTAAGGTATTGATACACTCTCATATTATTCACAGAGAAAAACATACTGATATCCATATAGAGGTTATCCTATTGTGAGCTTTATATATTGATTCATCTTGCTTGTTCATAAAATAGTTTTCTATTCAATTTGGTTTGTATTTTATTCTTTATACAGTCGATATTCAATATATTTCTACTTACTTCTGATTTGTGCCAAGTTATACCACGTATCCTTAGAACTACGTATAAATTCAACTCTATCCGTTTTTCGGGTAAACAGTTTGGCGCCCACTGTGGGGCTAAGGATAACAATGGTTATTTGGTACGAATCTCTACAAAATACACCATTTTACGCTTGATCTTAGAAGTATCTTTGATTTCATGTTGAAAACGATGAATTCTCAATTAATGGCCATATCTATCGACAACGAAGCTGGCCTTCAAGATGAGAACAACAACTTAACCCCCGGGGGTAGACGTCCACCCGTTGATCCCGTTGGAGCTCGGGTCGAAGAGCCAATAGACGTTAATTCACATATAGCCATCGAGGCAAACCAATATTTTGACCCTGAAAATAACATTCATGGTGGAACTCGGTCTGCAGCTCGAAATACCCAAAACGAGGAGATCGGAATCAACTTGCGTATGATTTTCGAAATGTTGCGAGCTCAACAAGTAGCAATAACCCAATTACAGAGCTAAACCCAGACACTGACCAGACTCGAGCCAGTCCACCCCAAGAAGTCACCCACAAAATGGGGCCAACCATAGTAAGGTCAAATGAACAAGAATCGGGGACTAATCCCGAAATCGTTAAGATGTTCGAAGAACTGACAAAATGAATAGAGTTAGGAGAAAGAAGGATCGAAGCAAACGACAAAAAAGTGGAAACGTATAACTCCTGTTGATCAGATCCCGGGGGCACCTCTGATATTGAAGGGCTTAGATTCTAAAAAAATTATACAAAAGCCTTTTCCCCCGAGCGCGGCTCCTAAACCAATCCCAAAGAAGTTTCGCATGCCCGAAATTCCTAAATATAATGGAACGACCGACCCCAACGAATATGTCACCTTTTACACATGTGCCATTAAAGGGAACGATCTAGAGGACGATGAGATCGAATCTATATTATTGAAAGAATTTGGTGAAACCCTATCAAAGGGAGCAATGATATGGTATCATAATTTACCGGAGCCATAAAGGTCGAGATAAGAAAGTCGGACCTTTTCAAGGTAAGACAGAAGGACAACGAGATGCTGAGAGAGTTCGTATCTCGTTTCCAAACGGAACAAATGGATCTACCATCGGTCACTGACGATTGGGCTGTACAAGCTTTCACTCAAGGACTGAACGAGCGGAGCTCGATGGCTTCACGACAGTTAAAGCATAATCTGATCGAGTACCCGGCTATTACTTGGGCAGATGTACACAATCAATATCAATCGAAGATCAAAGTTGAAGACGACCAGTTGGGGTCTAGGTCCGTTATGAAAAGGGACATCGACCGAGAACCAAGGTCAAATAAGGATCAATATCGGCCGTATAACGGAGATCGTAGGGGTAGTGAACCTTCATGCGACCCCGTACGAGGCGAAAGGAGAAGTGATCGAGACTAAGGGTCTCGGGGCTGATGAACAGAAATGGGATTGACACGCATACCGGACCTAAGGAAGCACCACGGTTATCAGAGTATAACTTCAGCATCGATGCATCTGCCATCGTGTCAGCCATCGGACACATCAAAGATACTAAATGGCCTCGATCTATGCAGACTGATCCTGCCCAGAGGAATCCCAACCAAATGTGCGAATATCATGGCACTCATGGCTACAGAACGGAAGATTGCAGGCAACTAAGAGATGAGGTAGCCTGGTTATTCAATAAAGGGCATCTTCGAGAATTTTTAAGCGACAGGGACAAAAACTATTTCAAAAATAGGGATTTTGGTAGGCAAAACGAACAGGAAGAGCCACAACACATCATCCACATGATCATCGGTGGGATCGATATCCCTCAGGGGCCGGTGCTTAAATGCACTAAGATGTCGATTTTGAGAGAGAAGCGATCTCGAACTCAGGATTACGCACCCATAGGAACCTTGTCCTTTAACGATGAAGATGCAAAATGAGTCATGCAACCTCACAACGATGCACTGGTAATATTTGTACTTATGAATAAAACTCAAGTTAAGCGTGTGTTAATTGATCCAGGTAGCTCGACCAACATTATTAGATCGAAGGTCGTAGAGCAGCTCGGTCTACAGGACCAGGTCGTGCCCGCAACCCTGGTTCTAAACGGGTTTAATATGGCATGTGAAACTACTAAGGGCGAAATAATCCTGCCAGTTAACGTGACCGGGACCATCCAAGAAACGAAGTTCCATGTGATCGAAGGCGATATGAGATACAACGCCCTGTTTGGAAGACCATGGATCCACAAAATGAGAGTTGTACCTTCTACCCTCCACCTGGTTCTGAAATTCCCAACAACGGAGGGAGTCAAAACAGTTTACGGAGAACAACCAGTCGTAAGAGAAATGTTTACCGTCGAGGAAGCAACCCCGATATCTTCACTATCATCAGCAAAAGGTTCGGAATCGAAGGGGGAACGTGATATCAAATAGCAATCCGAAACGTCAGCTTCGACCCAACTAGAGAATCAGAAGACTGATGAAGATGATAAACTTGGGGTCCCTCGATCCTTCGTGGCCGCCGATGAATCCGACGCTACCCAATCAGCAGTCGAAGAACTGGAGCAAGTCATATCAATCAAACATCTGCCTGAGTGAAAGGTATACCTGGGCACGATGTTAGATCCCGAGCTTAGGAGAAAGCTTATTCAATTTCTTATAGCTAACATAGACTGTTTCTCTTGGTCCCATCTTGACATGACAGGGATCCCACTAG
Organism: Nicotiana otophora; assembly: GCA_000715115.1. Lineage (NCBI taxonomy): Eukaryota > Viridiplantae > Streptophyta > Magnoliopsida > Solanales > Solanaceae > Nicotiana > Nicotiana otophora. The sequence continues at coordinate 118,699 of AWOL01S0021260.1, forward strand.
GAATCACCACTCATAAGCTATGTTTGGACCCGAAATTTCACCCGGTAAAGCAAAAAAGAAGGCCCCAGTCCGAGGTCAAACATGCTTTCATCAAAGACGAAGTAACCAAACTCCTTAAAATTGGGTCCATTCGGGAAGTAAAATACCCTGAGTGGCTAGCAAATTTGGTGGTAGTCCCTAAAAAGGGGAACAAGCTTAGAATGTGTATAGATTACAAAGACCTGAATAAAGCATGCCCTAAGGATTCTTTTCCTTTGCCTAATATCGATCGTATGATCGACGCCACGGCCGGCCACGAGACTCTCAGCTTTCTCGATGCCTATTCCGGGTACAACCAAATACAGATGAAACTGGAGGATCAGGAAAAGACCTCATTTATCACTAAGTACGGGACCTGCTATTATAATGTAATGTCATTCGGCCTAAAAAATACTGGTGTAATTTACCAATGCCAAGTAAACAGAATGTTCAAAAACCAAATAGGAAAATCAATTGAGGTTTATATTGATGACATGTTAGTTAAATCCCTGCGAGCATAGGACCATTTAAAGCATTTGCAGGAAACTTTCGACATACTAAGGGAGTACAGTATGAAGCTCAATCCCGAAAAATGTGCTTTCGGGGTTGGCTCAGGCAAGTTTCTCGGTTTCATGGTGTCCAATCGAGGAATCGAGATTAACCCCAATAAAATCAAAGCAATCAAGGATATCACAATGGTAGATAATGTAAAGGCCGTATAAAGGCTAACGGGACAGATAACCGCCCTGGGACGATTCATTTCGAGATCCTTGGATAGGAGCCACCAATTTTTCTCTCTGCTTAAAAAGAAAAGCAATTTTGCAGGGACTCCGGAATGTCAGCAGGCTTTAAAAGAGCTAAAACTGTATCTATCGAGCCCTCCGTTACTTCATACCCTGAAGGCAGACGAACAACTTTACTTGTATCTAGCTGTCTCGGAGGTAGCGGTAAGTGGAGTCCTAATTCGAGAAGAACGAGGTACGCAATTCCTTATTTATTATGTCAGTCGAACTCTAGGCGAGGCTGAAACTAGATATCCATACTTAGAAAAATTAGCGCTCGCTTTAATAACTGCCTCTAGAAAATTAAAACCATATTTCCAGTGCCATCCGATACATGTTGTAACAACTTATCCTTTACGAAATATTTTATACAAACCTGAGCTTTCAGGTCGATTGGCCAATGGGCCATAGAGATCGGCGGGTACGACATCGAGTATCGACCTCGAACCGCTATCAAATCTCAAATCTTAGCGGACTTCGTGGCTGACTTTACGCCGGCCTTTGTACCTGAGATCGAAAAGGAATTATTGATAAAATTGGGCACCTCTTCGGGAATCTGGACCCTCTTTACGTACGGTGCCTCGAACGCAAAGGGGTCTGGATTGGGCATCATACTAAAATCGCCCACAGGTAATATAGTTAGACAGTCTATTACAACTACAAAATTGACTAACAATGAGGTCGAATATGAGGCCGTGATTGCAGGTCTCGAACTAGCTAGAAGTTTGGGAGCCGAGGTCGTAGAGGCTAAATGTGATTCCCTCCACGTGGTAAATTAAGTCAATGGGACTTTTGAAGTCCGGGAAGATCGAATGCATAGGTACTTGGACAAATTGCAAGTGACTCACATCGATTTAAGGAATGGACTTTGCAACATGTACTTCGAGAGCAGACCAGTGAGGTCGACGCTCTTGCAAACTTAGGGTCATCGGTTGAGAATGACGAACTCAGCTCGAGGACTGTCGTGCAACTCATGAAATCGGTAATCGAGAAAGGTCATGCCGAGATAAACTCTACAAGTCTAACTTGGGATTGGAGAAATAAATATATAGAGTACTTCAAGAACGGGAAACTTCCATCGGATCCAAAGGAATCAAGAACTCTACGCACAAAAGTTGCACGTTTCACCTTATCCAATGATGGAACGCTATTTAGAAGGACGTTCGATGGTCCACTGGTAATATGTTTGGGACCAGGAGATACCGACTACATCCTACGTGAGATTCATGAGGGCACTTATGGGAATCATTCTGGTGACGATTCATTAGTCCACAAAATAATCAAAGCAGGATATTATTGGATCGATATGGATAAAGATGCAAGGGAGTTCATTCGAAAATGCGACAAATGTCAAAGACATGCGCCCATGATTCATCAACCCGGGGAACTTCTCCACTCGGTCCTAGCTCCTTGGCCTTTCATGAAATGGGGAATGGACATCGTCGGCCCCCTCCCATCGGCCCCAAGTAAGGCTCAGTTTATTTTATTTATGACTGATTATTTCTCTAAATTGGTTGAAGCACAGGCTTTCGAGAAAATCAGAGAAAAAGAAGGTGATAGACTTTATTTGGGACCACATCATATGTCGATTCGGGATGCCATCCGAGATTGTATGTGACAATGGAAAGTAATTCATTGGAAGCAAAGTAACCAAATTTCTCGAAGACCACAAAATTAAAAGGATCCTATCAACACCTTATTATCCAGCAGGAATGGACAGGCCGAATCGACCAACAAAACCATCATCCAAAAAATCTTAAGAAAATATTAACCAACGCTAAAGGAACAACAACAACAACAACCCAGTAGAATCCCATTAATGGGGTCTGGGGAGGGTAGTATGTACGCAGACCTTACCCCTACCCCGAAGGAGTAGAGAGGCTGTTTCCGAAAGACCCTCGGCTCAAAAACAAAAAAAGCGAAGAAAGCGAGAGATACCATTGGGCATACCAACGCTAAAGGAAAATGGAGAGAAATACTGCCCGAAGTCCTATGGGCATACCACACAATATCGAAATCGAGTACCGGAGCGATACCATTCTCGTTGGTTTATGGCGCCAAAGCTCTTATTCCGGTTGAGGTCAGAGAACCTAGCATCATGTTTCAATATGTAACAAATGAGTCGAATAACGAGACGATGAACACGAGCCTAGAATTATTGGACGAAAACCGAGAAGCGGCTCTCGTCCGATTAACCGCTCAAAAATAGTGGATCGAAAGGTATTATAATTGAAGAACCAATCTTCGATATTTTAAAATCGGGGATTTAGTGCTAAGGAAAGTCACCCTCAACACCCGAAATCCAAATGAAGGAAAATTGTGTCATAACTGGGAAGGGCCGTATCAGGTTCTCGAAATCATCGGTAAAGGATCCTACAAGCTCGGTGTGATAAACGACAAACAACTACCAAGCAATTGGAATATGTAGCACCTAAAACGATACTACTGCTAAGATACGACCCTCCCATGTTCATTTATATTTCGAAACTAACCCTTGCAGGAGTTCGACCAGGAGCAGGGATGGATTATTTAACCCGAAGCCTTTAGGCCCGAAAGCACGCGTTGTACTCTTTTTCCCTTAGACCGGTTTTTATCCCAAATGGGTTTTTCGGCAAGGTTTGTAATGAGGCAACCATTGATCGTGCTAACTTAGAACAATTCAACAGTATCCAAGGCCTCTTTACGATCAACTTCGAATACTGGGGGGCATTACCGTTGAATATATCAAGTTCGATCATCAAGTTCGATGCAAAGAAATTACTTCATGACAACAGGGTTTCGATAGGAAAAATTGTAAGACCCAAATGGTCAAAACAAGCCATGCTCGTGTAGTTAGCTCGATCCCTGGTACAAAACATGAACACATGTATAATGACATAAAGAGAAATTTCTCCTTTACCGATATCTCATATCTCAGAATCCATCATCTATTTCGTGATCTATTATGCAAGCAGGCTTAAGGGCCGACCATTACCCCATAAATCAGGGATTGTCAACCGAAAAATCAACGAGATCAAGCCCCACATAAGCCTAAGGGCCACATCACTTCGAGTTCGAGCAAAACTCTCACTCGACCATAAAGCCTACGGGCTATGTTACTTCGAGTTCGAGCAAATACTCACTCGACTACTAAGCCTATGGGCTATATTTCTTCGAGTTCGAGAAAGCGCTCACTCGACCACTAAGCCTATGGGCTACATTACTTTGAGTTCGAGCAAGCACTCACTCGACTACTAAGCCTAAGGGCTAATCTTATTTCGAGTTCGATCAATCACTCACTCGACTATTAAAGCCTATGGCTACGTTACTTCGAGTTCGAGCAAACACTCACTCGACTATTAAAGCCTACGGGCTACATTACTTCGAGTTTGAGCAAACACTCACTCGACTACTAAGACTACATGATACATTTCTTCGAGTTCGAGCAAGCGCTCACTCGACTACTAAGCCTACGGGCTACATTATTTCAAGTTTGAGCAATCACTCACTCGACTATTAAAGCCTACGGGCTACATTATTTCAAGTTTGAGCAATCACTCACTCGACTATTAAAGCCTACGGGCTACGTTACTTCGAGTTCGAGCAAACACTCACTCGACTACTAATCCTAAGGGATACTTTTTCTTCGAGTTTGAGCAAATGCGCACTTGACCATAAAAGCTTACGGGCTACATTACTTCGAGTTCGAGCAATCAATCACTCGATTATTAAAGCCTAAGGGCTACTCTTACTTCGAGTTCGAGCAAACACTCACTCGACTACTAAGCCTAAGGGCTACTCTTTCTTCGAGTTCGAGCAAACACTCACTCGACCATAAAATCCTATGGGCTACATTACTTCGAGTTCAAGCAAACACTCACTCGACTACTGAGCCTAAGGGCTACTCTTACTTCGAGTTCGAGCAAGCACTCACTCGACTATTACAGCCTACGGGCTACGTTACTTTGAGTTCGAGCAAACACTCACTCGAACTTAAAGCCTAAGGGCTACCTTATAAAGCCTAAGGGCTAACATTACTTCGAGTCCGAGCAAGCTCTCACTCGACTACTAAGCCTAAGGGCTACTCTTACTTCGAGTAAGAGCAATCACCCGCTCTACTATAAAGCCTAAAGCATACTTTTACTTCGAGTTCAAGAAACCAAATACACTCGACTATTAAGCCTAAGGGCTACTTTTTATTTCAAGTTCGAACAAACGCTTACTCGGTTATAAAGGCTACAAGGTCCGACTTTGATCAAATTGCCTAAGGCCTCGAACTTATGAAAACTTTCATAAGGCATGAATGAAATAAAATCTTCACAAGGCAGAGAATAAAACAGAGACAAATCGGGAAAGGAAAAGATCTTTATATATATATAAGAGTATTTATAATGTCCGATCAGGACCCTACACAAAACATCAAAATGGAAAAAACTATATGTTTCCTGGTTATCTTCGGGGGCAGTCTCTTCTCCATCGGGCTCCTCCCCGCTCTTAGACCCACTCTTGCTCCCATCATCATCATCATCATCGGAAGCCAAGGCTCCGGCATCGGCTTCAAAGCTCTTTAGCCTTTTTTATCTCTTCGGTAAGATCAAAACCTCGAGCATGGATCTCCTCGAGGGTTTCCCTCAGAGATTGGCATTTGGGGAGTTCAGCAACCCAATATGCTCGAGNGTTATAAAGACTACAAGGTCCGACTTCGATCAAATTGCCTAAGGCCTCAAACTTATGAAAACTTTCATAAGGCATGAATGAAACAAAATCTTCACAAGGCTGAGAATAAAACAGAGACAAGTCGGGAAAGGAAAGGATCTTTTTATATATATAAGAGTATTTACAACGTCCGATCAGGACCCTACATAAAAAATCAAAATGGAAAAAAACCCTAAGTTTCCTGGTTATCTCCGGGGGCAGTCTCTTCTCCATCGGGCTCCTCCCCGCTCTTAGACCCACTCTTGCTCCCATCATCATCATCATCATCGGAAGCCAAGGCTCCGGCATCGGCTTCAAAGCTCTTTAGCCTTTTTTATCTCTTCGGTAAGATCAAAACCTCGAGCATGGATCTCCTCGAGGGTTTCCCTCAGAGATTGGCATTTGGGGAGTTCAGCAACCCAATATGCTCGAGTTTGAGCGGTCTCGACTGCCTTTTTCACTTGTACTTGAGCGGCTTTAGCATCGGCCCGATAGACGGCCACGAATGCATCCACCTCGGCCTTTGCTTTTTCAGCTTCAGATTTGGCCTTGGCAAGTTCGGAAGCCAACCGAGCCTCGAGCTCCTCTATTTTTCTTGCTTGAACTAAGCTCTTCTCCTTCATGCCTTGAAGTTGACTTTCGGCCGATGATAATTGGGCTCGAGCAGTCTCTTTTTCTGCAGCGAGGCGATCCATGCCTTCTTTTTACCCCAAGGTCTCCGCCCTTATCGTATCAACCTCCTCACGAAGCAGTCCGATCACCTCAAGCTTCTGCTGCAGCTGTGAGGTAGAAATATTAGCCACCGTTCACGAATCGAGCCCATGAGTTTTTAAGAGTATCATTACCTGCTCGGTCATGTCGGTCTCATCTTGGTATGCCTTGGCCAACTCGGCTCGAAGATCTTTGATCTCTTCCTTTTTCTGCCCATTAAGAAGTTTGAGGGCATTTCTCTCCTCCGAAAGCCCTTAGAAGTCGGCCTCACGTCGGCTCAGCTCCATCCAAGAATTGGAAAACTCCTCTTGATGAAGAGCTAAAGCCTATACGAAAGAGAGAAAAAGTTAGACAAAAAATGGAAAAATATGACATCAACAAAGGGAATCGAGACTTTCCCGATTTAGGGTTTATTGAACCTCTAAGAAAAGACCCGACGCGTCACTCGGGCCGGCAACATCCTCAATACCGATAAACAAATTGTGAAAGGGGTCCTCTCCCTTATGGACCCCGTCTACCTCGAGGGTCCCCAAAGCTCGGGTTTCTCGAAACGCCCCTTCGAAAAAAGCAGGGAGAGTAGGCGAGTCTCCGATTACTATTGCTCCAAACGAGTTGCTTGGGGCGTTCTCCTCAGTTCGAAGAGCTTCAGGGCCGGCCTCTTCAGATATACCCACCATTTGTTTACTTCGGGGGGAGGCATCCTCGATCTCCAATGCCTCGTGGACTTTGACCGAGTCCTTCTCCGACATCCTCTCAGTTCGAGATGGAGCCTCATCAAACGCCATCGACCCAACTACCTTTGGGGCATCAATGGTTTTCTTCACTCGGGCCACCAGTATGGACCCGTCGTTTTCTTCTTTCTCTTCGTCTTCATCCTTTAGACGCCGAACTGATTCTTCAATCAAAGGGATGATATTCTTCCTTGGCTTACGAGCCATCCTTGTCTTAAGATTTGGATCCTCGGCAGTAAAGGCCCTTTTTCTCTTGTTATCCTTCGCCCGTCTCGGAACCGGGGCCGAAGTCTCTTCCTCGCTAGACGAGGGTCTTATGACTGCATCTTTGCCCAGGCCTACACACAATAAAATTGGTTAAGCATAGGAAAGACATTTTGTTCGAATCATCGAAGACATGGGAAAGAGGCTTACCATGATTTTTAGCCTCCCATCGGCCCTTTGATAAATCGCTCCACGAGCGCTCGGCATATGTAGAGGTCAAAGCCAGGTCCCGTACCCGATCCCGTACCCAACTCTTAAGGTTAGGAACTGCACCGGGAATCCAAGCAACCGTTGCATCGCAAAAAGGATATCAGTGAGAAAGAAACAAAGGAGCAAAACAATATGAGCTAACAGTAGAATTATACTTACGCTTCATGTTCCATTCCTCGGGAAATGGCATCTTCTCGGCCAGGATTAGGTCTGAAGCCTTCACTCGAAGGAACCTGCCCATCCAGCTCCGGTCCTTGTCCTCGTCTATGCTCGAGAACAACACTTTGGTAGCCCAACACTGGAGTTTTATTAACCCACCTCGATAGAGGCGGGGGCTATACAATCTAATAAGGTGGTCGAGGGTGAAAGGCATCCCCTTCACTTTGCTCACGAAGAAACGGATCAGAATAACGATCCGCCAAAAAAGAAGGGTGGATTTGGCCTAGGGTTATTTGGTATTGGCGACAAAAATCGATGACAACTGGGTCGAGTGGGCCCAATGTGAAAGAGTAAGTATAAACACTTAAAAACCCTTTCACATGGGTAGTAATATTTTCTTCGGGAGCCGGGATTATCACTTCTTTGTCCTCCCAGTTGCAATCTTTCCTTAACTGTTAAAGATGGCCCTCGGTTATCGAGCACACATACCTCGATATTGGCTCGCATCGACCGGGGATCGGCGAAGCTTTGTCGATTTTAAAATCGGAGGTAGGAACACACCCCCCGGGAACACACTCCTCAGGTCATGGCTCCACCGGTGTTTTGTCGCCGGCGGGCCGCGAAGAAGAAGCTTTTTCTTTTTGAGGAACGGTTTTTGACGTTTTTGCCATTGGGATTTGAAGATAGAGGAAGATGACAAGATTTGGTGTTCTAAAGAGGGATTTTGCAGTGAAAATCACAAATTTACAGATGAAGAACTCAGAATATGCGAAAGGGAACTTAGAAGATTTGGAGATGTAAAAGTAAAAAGTGATAAAAAGAGGGGCTATTTATAGGGTTGGCAATGACGGTTCAGTGTCAATAATGGTCGACCATCGTCTGACATGCATTTAATGCCTTGGTAAACTGAATCGACGGGACATCTATCACGTACGTCATGGTCGGGCTCGATGCAAATGTCAGTTTGTATCGAGTCATACCGCTTGAAAATCATGTCGTTTCTCGCCACATGCTTCCCGAGAAAAGAGAGGACTATCTGTATACGGTCAAAATCAGTTTCAACCTTTGTATGATTAGTCAAGATTGGAACATAATGGACCGAAGGTCATCTTTATAATATCAGGTACGAGATCCGAAGTCAGGTTACCGAGCTCAAATTTTTGTGACCGATGAAATACCGAACTCGAAGTCATTACCGAACTCGAATCCAAATCGAACTATGATGCGAAGCGGCGTTATCGAGCTTAAGAGCCAGGGACCGACCAATACCAAGCCCAAGTTAATACCGAGCCCCGAGTCAATATCGAGCCCGAGGCGATATCGAGCTCTAAATCTAGAAACCAACAAATACCAAGTCCGATCAAGATCGAGCCAAGAGACAAGAGGTGTTACAGTCGCACTAAGGAGAGAGAATCCCGGAGGGAATTAGGGGAAAACTATTCTATCATAGGTTCCCCACTATGTATTTTTAATTATATCCAAAGTAGAATCCCTCCACTATAAGAGGGATGGCTATTATTTCTGTAATGCAAGCAACATTAAGGCATTGATACACTCTCATATTATTCATATAGAAAAACATACTGATATCCATATAGAGGTTATCCTCTTGTGAGGTTTATACATTGATTCATCTTGCTTGTTCATAAAATAACTTTCTATTCAATTTGGTTTGTATTTCATTCTTTATACAGTCGATACTCAATATATTTCTACTTACTTTATAATTTGTGCCAAGTTATACCACGTATCCTTAGAATTACGTATAAATTTAACTCTATCCGTTTTTCGGATAAACAGATATAATGCTAAAATTCTCTTGAATATTTGGAGTTTTTGCTCTGCTTGCTTAATATTTAAAGTGTAAAAAATCTTTTTGTAGTGTCATGCATATAGTAGCATATTTGGTTAATCCGATTATTATTTAAGGTTTTGGGTAAAATTACAAGTTAGTCACTGAATTTTTATGTTTTACAAAGTATGTTGGATTTTGTTATTGTTAGTGGTCCTGTAAAATATATCAGAATATTTTAGAAATTTTTCAGTGAAACATAGGAATCTTGGAAGCTCTTTGACTTGAAAATTAGGGTTTTTTGTTCTTTTGTCTATGAAACTCTGTAAAGGTACAATATTTGTCAAATATTCACTAGTGTCACTTTTTCTTTTTTGTCACTTTGTAGGTTTGGTAAGAAAATGGCATTACCTATTGTTAAGCTCTAATTCCACCATAAAGATAATTTTCTATGTGACCCTGAACTATGGTATACTAGTGGAGTAACTTGTCCTAAGATAGTGATAATGGTTCTTGATGAGCTAAATATTATATTGTTTCACAAGCTTTCTAGAGACTTAAGTTATTTGAAAGTTGAACTATTTGGATGTAAATTGTAAAGTTAACAAAAGGGGTGGCTATTACATGCTAAGAAATGATGGCTATGTGCTAAAGTTTATTAAGGTTTGCGTACACTTTAGCTTCCCCAGACTCACTAGTGGGATTATACTGGGTTATTATTATTGTTGTTGTTGTTGCGCTAAAGTTTATTAACAGTTTGAGGAGTGGAGACTTTGTAGATATTTTTATTGTCCATGTCATGAATACTCCTATTATTATTATTGAGGACATAACTGATTTTGTAGACACAACTGCACAAACACATGGGCAGCAAAGTGGGTTAAATGTTAGGACAAAATGCACCCTGAACCTATGATATAAATACTAGTGATAAGTGGTAAGGGGAATGGTAAATGAGCTACTGTAGTTGAAGAGTTAAATAAAGGTAAAGGTAATAACTTCTCTTCCTACCACCTTCAAACATCGTATTCATCTAAAGTAGACAAGTTGTAATGACCAAAATGATCATTCCGAGTTTAGCAACTCGTTCCCTAATTTGAGATTTCTCATACGTTAGTATGACGATTTGTGACTTGTAGCTACGGGTTATTCAGGTCTCGAAAGGCTCGAGAGTATTTTGGTACACTTACATGCTAACTTAAACCTTTGAAGTCATTAAGTTGACTTTTATCTTTGGTTTGTGATGAGTGTAAAATCGGTGTATAAAACTTAGGCTCACTAGCCAAAGATAGTACAGTAAAATTATCGTCTCCACAAGGATTGGATTTAAATAATGTTCGAGTAATTTCTGGCTTACTTGCTATTCATGATGATCAACACTTGATTTGGAGTAATTACTACTAGAAATAACTACTAAATTAAGATTACATCTAATTAGACGTGATCACAGAGAATGAGAGTTGAACTAAAACGGTTGTAAACAAAATGAGAAATAAGGGTCGCGACAGGATAAGTGTAGAATAGTTATTCGGGATCTAACTATGTTTAAATTCACTTCTAATATTCTAATTATTCTCACGAATTCACTCGATAATTAATTTAAATGTAATGTCAGTATTCCCCTCTCGATTAAATCTGAACTCTACAAAATAAACTAATATGAAGCACTATAAAGATATGCAAGAACACGTTAATGGACTAGTCTTTAGAAAAACGTCTCCCGAATATTCTCCTAACTTGGTTTAATCAATAATTCAAGAAGTTCTCTCGATTATTTAGAAGAATCACTAACTTAAATCAAAAAAATAATGCAGAATTAATCATCAAAATATTTATTTTTTGATTAAATAAACTAGTGAAGAGATTTGCAATCAGTTCAAAGTACCATAAACGAATTCATGCAATGAAACTAGAGTTAAATATACAAACAACACCCAAACCACCATATTCGTCAAAACTTTAGGGAAGAACTACTCCATAGATATGAAAAAAGTCATCACAAAGAAGTTTAAGAACATAGAAAACATCAAAAATAACTTTACGATACAAATTCTTGTATTGAACCGATTGTTGGCAAGAGAATTGATTAACTCTTGTATTTTCAAGCCGTGGTAGATCTCCAAAGCTCTCCTAGGTCGAAAGTCCTCTAAAAATCGTATTTTTGATGTATTTATATCATGTAGGAACGAGCCCGAACGAAACTATCCTTTTCTAGCCGAAGTAGGACAACACTCTAACAAAATTACACTGGCATGACATGCCTCGCGTCACTCCATGCGCCGCGCCAGTGGGAAAGTTCAAAGAGTAGGGTTTTTTTCACTATGCAAAAATTTTGCACTAGCACCTTGTGCCCCGCAGTGCGGTAGGGCATTTTTTCTAGAGTAATTTTTTTCTCAATTGTTAATATCCAAACTTGGTCCTCGAGCCCCGAGCATTATCCCGACTTAATTCTTTGGGCTTCTACTCAGACTTCAAAACTCCAAATCATCTATTTTAGCTTCAAACTAGCATCTTCACTCGTAATCACATCCTACACAACATAACATACGTAATAAGTATAAAGTACTAACAAGGCTCAAATACAATCAAAGAGTAGTAATTATAGAGTAAAATATATATAAAATACGAGTTCCTAGCCTACCATAAGTTTGAGTAAATAAACTATGTTTCATGTTTTAAGACCTTGGATAAGTCTATATAGTATTTTTGGACTTGCACGTATGTTCGAATTAGGATCCGAGGGGCTCAGAGGTGTTCACAGTATTTGGAAGCAAGTTGGAAAAACTGAAAAATTTGTGGTGCAAAGTAGTGCATCGTGATCATAGATCTCTGTCTCATAATCTCGTATGGTGTTTGGGCATTGGCCTTCTTGATCACGTGTCTTGTGGTCATAGTTGCATAAGAGTACACGAGGTTTCTTTCGCGATTGCGTGGTCCTCTGTCACGATTGCAATGAAGCAAATGTTGTCATGGGTACTTAAGGTCTAATTATAGGATTTTGAGCTCATTTTACTATTTTTGGATTTTCGGAGCTCCACCAAGATAGTTTTGTACGAGAATTTCACCTACATCTTAAAGTACTTTTTAGGATTTGAACACCAATTTGGACTCAGATTGAGAATCTAATTATAAATTTGGAATTACATTTTTATTAATCATCAGGATTTAATTTTTATTTCAGAGTTTAACCGCGTAGGCCCGGATTGACTTTTGTTGACATTTATTGACTTTGATCATGATTGAATCTTTTCTTATGAAATTAAGTCCTATGACTATATTTGACCTTCTTAAGCACTTTTTGTCTAGACTTTGGATGTTTGGAGGCTTTGGAGCGAGGAAATGTATCTTGGCAAAGTAGTGTTGGGAGGTTGAAGCTTGCCTGAATAGAGGTAAGTATTTTGGTTGAGTTCGTTAGGAATTGTTTTTCCTACAATGATATTATTGCTACTTGCTATGTGTTTGGGGGTAATGTATATGCAAGGTAATGAGCATATACATAGATGCCGAGGTTTATCCACACCTGGGGTAGTTTGTTATGCCTCCTTATGCCTTATTTGATACATGATTTACTTGTTTCATGTGTTTGCCTATGTGTATGATTACTTGAGCATCTTATTTATGCTAGCACAATATTATAAGCATCCTTCATATGTTTGTTTAACATTATAAATTTCTTGTACTAGTTTTACATGATGGAACTGTTTAGTCATACATTATTTTTCAATATGCACATTTTTAGCATATACTCATTACATATTTGAGACTGCTTAGAGCCGTTAAACTGTTAGAGCCAGTGGAATTACGTTCCTATTGAGCTATCAGTTAGGACATGTTATGCATATTTCTGTAGGGTGTATGAATTTATGTTCTTATTGCGTGTAGATATGAATATGTCCCTCTAGACTCACTTGATTACCCATATTACCTTGAGTTGTGTGCGCACAAGTTTCATTATGATACTAGTTGATGAGATTATTAGCTTTATACTTATGTACTACGCACGTTATTATTACTAGTAAGTGTCTTGACTTGTACCTCATCACTACTGCACTGAGGTTAGTTTTGATACTTACTGGGTATCGGCCGTGGTGTAATCATACTACACTTCTACATATTTTTGTTGATATCCAGGTATTGGAGATAACGGACTCAGGCAGAGTTAGCTTCTTGATCGCGAGGATTCAAGGTAGAGCTGTTTGGTCGCCGCAGTCCCTTAGAGTCCTTTTCCTGTTGATTGTACTGTTAATTCGTTATCCGAATAGTATTGCATTTAGTTTTTGAGATATTCCTATGAATCCATCTAGAGTTCGTGACTATGTACTACTTAGTCTAGGGAGGATTTTTGTGATTATTTCCACGTAGGCTTGTATCACCTTCATAACAGTATTTATATTAAACTCCATTTTAAAATATCATTATTTAACTGACTTAACTGTTGTAAGTAACTGGCTTACCTAGTCTTATAGACGAGGTTCCATCATGATGCCTATGGTGGGATTTTGGGTCGTGACAAATGGGTATAAGAGCTCTAGTTTCGTTTGTTTTACGAGTCACGAGCAAGTTTAGTAGAGTCTTGCGGATAGGTACGGAGATGTCTGTACTTATCTTCAAGAGGCTACGAAACTATTAGGAAAATTCCGTTTTCTTTCATTCTTATAATGCAAATTCATTGCTTTCGGAGTTTGAGCCTTTGTATTTCTATTCTCTCACAGGTGATGAGGACATGTACTACCGTATTAGCTAAGTAGACACCTGCGCCCCCTGCTAGAGCTGCGAGAGGTCGGGGTCGAGGTAGAGGCAGAGGAGGGGCACGTGCCGCAGCTAGAGCACCTGCCAGAGCAGCAACTGATGAGCATCTAGTAGCTCCGGTTGGGGCGCACACACTGGAGGTGCATGTTTCTACCCCCAGACTTCATGAGGCTTTAGTGCAGTTCCTGAGAATGTTTGGTACATTGGCTCAGGCGGGAGGGATCCTAGTTGCACCAGCTACTTCACATATTAGGGGAGGAGCTTAGCCTCCCACCACCCATACCCCAAAGCAGCAGGCTCACATTGGTCAGGTTCCGGGTGTTATGCCAGTATAACCTGTTATTCCGGTTTAGCCTGAGGTCCGGCCAAGGGCATCAGAGGAGAAACAGAAGAGGCTTGAGAGGTTCAAGAATTATGATCCACCTACTTTCGGTGACACATCTATCGAGGACGCATAGGGGTTTCTAGAGAAGTGTCACTGTATTCTCTGCACCATGGGTACTGTGGAGGTGAGCGGAGTTGCTTTTACTATATTTTAGCTATCATGAGCAATGTATCTGTGGTGGTAGGCTTGTGAGGAAGGTAGGCCAGCTGATGCAGCACCATTCACTTGGACTCAGTTTTCAGAGATGTTTTTGAGGGAGTTTGTTCCCCAGACTCTCAGGAATACGTGGCACACATAGTTCGAGCAACTGCGCTGAGGGCACTATGACAGTGTCGGAGTACGCCATTAGGTTCAGCGAGTTGTCCCGACATGGATCTACCTTGGTCCCTACAGTTAGAGAGCGAGTTTGCAAATTTATCGAGAGGATCAGTTGTGGTCTTAGTTCAGCATGGCTCGGGAGTTGGAGACTGATACTCCATTTCAGCATGTTGAGGAGATTTCCAGGAGGTTAGAGAGTATTCAGGGTGAGGAGAGGGAGGAAAAGGAGTCCAAGATGTCTCGATATTCTGGAGGATTCAATGGATTCTGCTCTTCAGCTATGGCCCATCACACCGGAGGCTCAAGCAGTCGGCCAGTCCAGTCCGCACTTCAGACTATTCGTGGTGCTCCAGCTAGTCAAGGACCTCAGGGTACTCATATGGGACAACCATATTTTAGTGCACCACCTGCACGTGGTTCCTATAGCGGTTATCCCAGTCACTCAGCATAGACTAAGTACCAGCAGGCATACCTGTCGAGGGTTGTTATGAGTGTGGCGATACTAGGCACATCATAAGAGAATTTCCCACACTCGAGAGAGGTGGATTTTAGTATGGCACACAGGCTATGTGCTCCATTCCAGTTGCTACTCCACCTGCACGACCATCTAGAGGTAGAGGACAGATGGGTAGAGGGCATCCTAGAGGGAGAGGCTCGGCTCGTTGATATGCTTTTCCTGTTAGGGTCGAGGCCACTAGACCAGATGATGTCGTTATAGGTATAGTTTTGATTTGTCATAAAGGAACAACAATCTTGTTTTGATCCTGTCATATTTATCTGAGTGAGTCCCTATATCTTGCTTCATATATGGGTGTGTTTCGTGATTCTCATACTCTACTTATGTGTTTATCCTTGTTGAGAGATTCTATAGTGGTAGCACGTGTCAATCATTTTGGTTTGTTCACTATTGAGAGTTATGAGACTAAGCTGAACTTTCTGTTACTTAATAAGGTAAGCTTTGATGTGATATCTAGATGGTTTGGCTACGACTTATGATTTAGGTGCCCTACGGGTATGGGAAGTCTGTTATGTGTTGTGATTTTGTTCCACGGAATTTAGTGAGTGAAAGGTTTTCCGTTTGTATGGTGTGTATACTACTTGTGATTCAAAGTTGAGGATGAGATCCTCGTATTTTCGTGTGGATTGATATGTTTGGACCGGGCTACGTGTCGCGGTGGAGTTATATTAGGATGATATCCTTGTGATTTGTTCATATGTTTTGTTTCTGCCTTCTGGAATGGATTCATAGTATGATACCAATGGGGTACCTATTGGACTTGTTCGATATTCTCTCATGTGTTTCTTTTTCCATATTCAGTCATATTCGAGTTGTGCTAGTTAGGTTTGGATTTGCGATATATGTGCCCAGGTGGCATTTGATGTGGCTTGTTGATTGGGTGAGTGGTTATGAGATCTTCATGTTTCTTGCATCATTATAAGTGTTGGAAAGGTTTGGGATAAGGTTCTAGTTGATACGATGTTGATTACCGGTGCTAGGCTTGATTATGGGCATCTATTGTGGTCAGAGTTGTTGCTATGGTTATATGTGTGATGTGTTGCGTCGTGTAGTTATACATTGTGAGCATAGTTATGGTGTGTTGTAGCTGGTTGAGGTTGATACATGGTGTGTGTGTGGTAATCGGGTCTTTGGGGGAAGACCAGATGTTGAAATTTAGTTATAAATCTTATCGGTATGGGTGGAATAAATAAGCTTCAGTTGAGATGGAGTTGTCGGGCTTGTGTGGATTGGGGTGACATGGGATTACCCGTGAGTATGTGTATGGTGAGTCCATTCAGTGACTTGCAAACTTTGGAGCGACTATTGGCACGTTCGGGGACGAACGTTTATTTAAGAGAGAAATAATATAACGACTCGACCGGTCATTTGAGAGTTAGCATTCGGTTCGGTGGTTTAAGGTCTCGAGTATCTTTGTATTATGTAATATGACTTGCGTGCATGGTCGGTTTCGATTTCCGGGTGATTCGGGATTGGTTTAGAAGAATGATTCTTGTTTTAGAAGCTTTAGTGGTGAGAGTTGACCAGAGTTTGCCTTTTATGTAGACGACTCCAGAATAGTATTTTGATGATTCCAATAGTTTCGTATGGTGATTTTAAACTTTGAAGTTTGTCCGAATTTGGAACTGGAGGTCTGTAGGTTGATTTGGTGTTTTTTGGCGAAAAATTGGATAGTTGATGGTTTGGAATGTTGAAAGGTTTGATCGGGAGTTGGCTTTATTGTTATCGGACTCGAATTGTGGTTCTGGGAGTTGGAATTGTTCTATTGTGTTATTTGGGACATGCATGCAAAATTTGAGCTCACTCGGAATTTGTTTGATATGTTTCGACATTTGTTATAGAAATTGGAAGTTCAGTAGTTCATTAGGCTTGAATCGATGTGCGATTCGTGGTTTTGGTGTTGTTTGATATGATTTGAAGCTTCGAGTGAGTTCGTATTGTGTGTTTTGATTGGTTAGTGTGTTTGGACGGGGTCCCGGGGACCTGGGGTATGTTTCAGATGGGCTATGGGCCATTTCCTCTTGTCTTGAACTTCTGTTTTGCTAGTGTCTAATGTTGTTCATCGCGATCGCGGACATATCCTCGCATTCGCGTAAGGTAATTTGGAGGCAGGCACATTTTGTTCTTCGCGTTCGCGAACATGTGGTAGCGTTCACGGATCCTGGGAAGTCAGATCTTCACGGTCACTAAAAGAGATTCGCGTTCGCGTTGTGGGAGAGACCGGCTGGGCACCATACATTTTAGTCTTCGCATTCGCGAGATCAATGCCGCATTCGCGTAGGCACAGCGAGGCAAGTCATCACGTTCGGGTCTGGGCTTCCGCGTTCGCGTAGCATGTTTTGGCAGCTGGTGAGTTTTGTTCTTCGCTATCGCGTGAGAATTTCTGCGATCGCAATGTATAATACCTGGGCAGAATATAAAAGTACTTTATTTCGAGGGTTATATTATTTTATCACTTTTTGAGTAAGAGAGCTCGAATATGGGCGATATTTTATGGGATTTTCACGTTTTGGATTGGGATAAATATTCCACTTGTGGGAATATACTGGGTTTGTTATTGTTGTTGTTGAATTGGTGTAAGTATTCTTGGCCCGGATTTGGTTATATTTCATGATTCCATCTTTATTTTTATCATTTAATTAGTGATTTAAATTGGAGAAACTGGGGATTTTTGTAAAAACATTCTAAAATATAAAATGATGGCCGATTTGAGGTTGGAATTGGATTATTTTGGTATGGTTGGACTCGTATTGGAATGTGTGTTCGGATTTTGTGAGTTTTGTAGGATTTTAAGGTGCGGGCTCGAGTTTGACTTTTTGGGTTGACTTTTTGGTTTTCTTTAAAGATCAAAACTTTATTATCCGAAATTATTTATTGTGGCTTTTATTTATGATATTAAGTTATTTTGGCAAGATTCGAGCCGTTTGGAGGTATTTTGACACGGGAAATGATTTTTAGAGTATTGATTTAGCTTCTTTGAGGTAAGCATCTTGCCTAACCTTGTGTGAGGGAACAACCCCTTAGGATTTGGGTTGATTGTATTATTCGAATTATGTAGAAGATATGTACATGAGGTGTGTGTACCCGACTTATATGTGGAAAAATTCACCGGTTTAGACTCTTAGGTTACTTTATGCATTTAATTAGAAGTTGTTATTACTTTTTACATCTTTCGTTATTGAACTCATTCTTATATGCTTAGATTTTAGATGTTATTTCATGTTCTAGCTTCCATTGTTGAGCTTGCTGTTATGTCTTAATTGAAGTTACTATTACATGCTATATCTTTCATTATCAAGTTTATTATGCTTTAACCGCAGTTATTAGTACATGTTCTATCCGTCGTTGTTGAGTTACTCTTATATGCATTCAATTGAAGTTGTTAGTGTATGTCATGCCTTTCATTAGTAAGTTCATTCATAAGCAAGTAATTGAAGTTGGAGTTATTGAGAGTTATTTACCTAGTTAGGTTGAAGTGTTGTTTATGGAGTATCATTCATTGTTGAGTTATTTTCCATTTCATTCTGTTGTTATTGAGATTCTTGTTCAAATTGTGGTTGAGTCGTGGGGCTATGTGTTGTGGTGACATCGGTATTGTTGTTTTAGAAAGGTTGTGGCCTATGGGCACTTATGGTATGAATTGATATGTCGTATTGTTGTGATGTTAGCACATGTGGATTTTTGCGTGGGTTGATTGTTACAATGCAGAGCATAAGGGTGGCATCTCACTGTTGTTGATCATGCGGAGTGATACGGGTGGCTATTGTGTTTATGGTCTAGGCGGAGCGATAAGTATGGCTATTATGCAGAGTGATACAGGTGACTATTGCGATGTATTGTCTGGGTGGAGCGATAAAGGTGGCTAATATGATGTAGTCAATGCAGAGAGACAAGGGTGGCTATGCCAGGGATGATATGTGACGGTTGGGGGGGGGGCATAATGTTGATGATATTCGTGTGATGGTGTGATTCTCCTTGTTTATGTCATGCACCTTACGTGACTTGTTGTGTTGTTTCCAGTCAGCTACTCGATGTCTTTGATATTACTTGTTGACTTGGACCGTAATAGTACACCCGCACAAGCATACAATGTAGCATGCCGTTTACACCAGTTCAGGAGTATGAAACTTGACATTCATTGATCATGCACATGTATTCTTATATTATCTGCTTCCATTGTGATATTGAGCCTGTGACCGCGCCGGGCGGATTGTGATAGTAAGCCTGTGACTATGCCGGGCGGATTGAGATATTGGCATGTGGGTTGTCCGTACAGTTGTGATTAATAATGTTGGCACGAGGTGCAATAAGTACATGATTTGTGATTTGGGACTTGTGTCTTGTGATTTTGAAATGAGGTATCTCAGAGTAATTGTATTGTGAAACATGTGCTAGAACAGCTTGATTATTCAGTTGTGACTTGTTTACCTTATTTGGTTTCACTAGTACTTTAACATTGTTCTGATTACTTTACTGTTTTTATCACATGCTTATTCCTTATTGCCATTTACTGATTCTTGCTTCAATTATTAGCTTTATTCTTATATATTGCGCATGTTATTATGACTAGTAGGTGTCGTGACTTGTACCTCGTCACTACTCTACCGAGGTTAGTCTTGATACTTACCGGGTACCGATCGTGGTGTACTCATACTACACTTCTGCACATGTTTGTGCAAATCCAAGTATTGGAAATAACGGACTCAGGCCGAGTTAGCTTTTTGATCATGAGGATTTAAGGTAGAGCTGCTTGGTCGCTGCAGTCCCTTGGAGTCCTTTTCCTTTTGATTGTAATGTTAATTCATTATCCGAACAATATTATATTTAGTTTTTGAGATATTCCTATGTGTCCATCTAGAGTTCGTGACTATTGCTGCGTAGGCTTGTATCACCTTCATATCGGTATTTATATTAATCTTTGTTTTAAGATTTCTTTGTTTAATTGGCTTAATTGTTGTAAGTAACCAGCTTACCTAGTCTTAGAGACTATGTATCATCACGATGCCTAAGGTGGGATTTTGGGTCGTGACACCATTTCTTTAAGATTGATCAGTTATAGACTCCTTGTTGAGGACTTTGCAAGTATAGCTACACCTTTGATTAGAAGGGTGCACAATGTCTCCATATTGATGACTACGAGTTGGGCTACAACATTTTAATAATGGTTTGACCATAATATCAGTGTTAACCCTACAGACTGTGGGACCTATTTAAATAAAAAAGGAATAAAGAAAAGAAAGAGAAGATGATTTAGAAAAGGAAAAGCAAAAGGAGTGCAAGTGAAAATTAAAGGTCAAGCATTGTAGGCGGACAAGGAATGCAATGTCAAGCAATTGTGGGCGCCTGTGAGCAATTTGCATTTTGCAATTGTAAAAGTCAAATTTGATTGGCTGAATTGGACGAATTCTTCACTTATAAATAGAGCCATTCAGTTTCATCTCAAACACACTAAAACATATAGAAACAATAGAAGTTAGAGAGAGTAATCCACAGGTTATAGTCTGTGCGATAAATAGTAAGTGTGAGTAATATTGTAGTGAGACATTTTAAATAAAGAGTGTTATTTCTTTAAAATTATAGTAGTCTCTTGACACTATTAAGTTGTAATATTATTTCGCTCGGGTATTATATTTTACCCCGATAAAAGATTTGGTGTCGTTGTTACTCTCTTGGTTATTGTTATTATCGTGGATATTATTTTTTCCAACAACGTGGTAGTAGAGCCATGGCGAATAATGGTCCATTGTCTTTTCAGTACCCCCGTCTCACAAAAGATAATTATGAGAAATGGTTTCTACGTATGAAAGCCATTCTTGGCTCCCAAGATGTGTGGGACATCGTAGATAAAGGGTATGCAAAGCCCAATAATAAAGAAGCTCTGTCTCAAAATGAAAAAGATGTCTAGGCAGAGACAAGGAAGAAGGATTAACAAGCCCTCATGCTCATCCACCAATATTTGGATGATGCCATGCTTGAGAAGGTGGCAGATGCACCTCAAAGGAAGCTTGGGAGATTTTACAAAATTCTCTTCAAGGAGCTGACAAGGCGAGAAAGGTAAAACTTCAAATTCTAAGGGTTGATTTTGAAGTTATAAAAATGAAAGAATCCGAATGCATTTCGGATTATTGTTCAAGAGTGAAGGCTGTTATAAATCAACTAAGAAGATACGGGGAGGACATAGAATATGTCCGTGTGGTAGAAAATATCCTCCGCACTTTAACACCTAAATTTGATTTTGTGGTGTGTGCTATTGAGGAGTCTAAAGATTTAGACTCTATGATGGTAGAGCAATTGGAGGGTTCTTTACAGGCCCACGAAGAAAAGATCAAAAGGAGACAAGAAATGCCATTGGAGCAACTTCTTAAAACCCAGGCATCCTTTAAGGAGTATGGAGGTGAAAAGAGTTATCGAGGAAATGGACGAGGACGAGGACGAGGCCATGGCGGTCATGGAAGAGGAAGAAGTAACGGTAACAACTTCAACAATGAAGTTAAAATCCACCAAACATTCAGAGGTCATGGTCGTGAACATAGAGGAGGAAGAGGACGTGGCTACTACCAAGAAAATAATGGATAAAGGTATGACAAATCAAAAATTGAATGTTATAATTGTCATAAATTTGGCCATTACTCTTGGGAATGTCGTAGAAATATTGAAAAAAAAGCTAACCTTGTTGACGACAAGAAAGAAGAATATGAGTCAACGTTGTTGATGGCACTCAAGGAAGAAGACAAGGATGATTGCAGCTCGTGGTATTTGGACAATGGAGCAAGCAATCATATGTGAGTATGCAAAGAGATGTTTGTGGAGATCAATAAAACGGTGAGAGGTAATGTGTCCTTTGGAGATACCTCAAAGATGCAAATCGAAGAGATAGGTACGATACTAATCTCCTATAAAAATGGTGACCACAAGTTAATTCAAGGTGTTTATTATGTCCCAATATTAAAGTAATATTTTGAGTTTGGGCTAACTTCTTGAAAATAAATATGACATCTACATGAAAACTATGTATCTTTGGCTTAGAGATTCAAGTGGAATTCTAATTGCTAAAGTGCATATGGCAAAGAATAGATTATGTGCTCTGAATCTTAAGATAATTGATGCAAAGTATTTGAAGGCTAATGTGCAATATGAATCATGGTGTTGGCACATGCGATTTGGGCACTTGAATTTTGAAGCGCTCAAATCAATGGTAGAAAAGAACATGGTGCATGGGATACCATCAATCAACCATCCCAATAAATTGTGTGAAGCTTGTCTTCTTGGAAAACATGCAAGAAAGAGTTTTCCAAAGGAGGCCATGTCAAGATCAACCAAACTGTTCCAGCTTGTTTACACTGATATGTGTGGACCAATCAACCCATCTTCCTTTAGTAAAAGTAAATACTTTCTTCTCTTCATTGATGACTTTAGTAGAAAAACTTGGGTTTATTTCTTGAACCAAAAATCTGAAGCTTTTGTTGTGGATAAAGAAAGTGGCTATGAAATAAAAGCTTTAAGGTCCGATAGAGGAGACGATTCACTTCAAAAGAATTTAATGACTTCTGTCAGTCTCATGGAATTCGTCGCCCTCTAACGGTACCTTATTCACCCCAACAAAATAGAGTTGTAGAGAGAAAGAATCGAACGATTATTAATATGGTTAGATATATGTTGAAAGCTAAAAGTATGCCCAAGGAATTTTGGGCCGAAGCTGTTTCTTGTGCATTTTATTTGAACAACAGGTCTCCAACAAGAAATGTTAGAGATCAAACCCCTCAAGAAGCATGGAGTGGAAGAAATCTAAGTGTTAAGCACTTGAGAATCTTTGGGAGCATAGCCTATGCTCATGTGCCACAATAAGGGAGAGCGAATCTTGACGATCGAAGTATCAAGCATGTGTTTATTGGCTATGATACGAGTTCAAAAGGATACAAGTTATACAACCCAATCAACGGCAAGGTGGTCGTAAGTCGTGATGTTGAATTTGATGAAGAATTGTCATGGAATTAGGAATCTCAGGAAGAAACTTTATATGATTTTCTTCCATATTTTGGTGATAAAGAAGAACCAGAGACTGTGGAACCTGTACAGGATACAACTCCACCTCCTTCTCCAACCAATGTTGCATCTCCCTCTTCTCAAGAAAGTGTAAATGAACAGCTGCAAAGGACAATGAGTCTTCAAGAGCTCTATGAGGATACAAAAAAAGTTACTAATTTTGATTTTTTATATTGTCTCTTTGCTGACAGCGAACCAATGAACTTTGATGAAGCTATTACAGACAAAAGGTGGAGACAAGCCATGTAAGAGGAGATGAGTCAATAGAGAAGAACAACACTTGGGAGTTAACAACTCTTCCTAAGGGTCATCGAGCAATTGGAGTAAAATAGGTATACAAGACAAAGAAGAATGTTTATGGAGATGTGGAGAGATACAAGGCACGACTTGTGGCTAAAGGCTGCAAGCAAAGGCACAATATTTACTATGAAGAAGTCTATGCACCTGTTTCCCGCATGAAGACTATTTATTTGCTGATCTCTTTGGCGGTGCAAATGAAGTGTAATATCTATCAACTTGATATCAAGTCAGCCTTCTTGAATGGCTATCTTGAAGAAGACGTATATGTTGAACAACTACTGGGTTTCGTGGTCAAAAACCATGAAGATAAACTGCTGAAGTTGAACAAAGCTTTATATGGATTAAAGCAAATCCCACGAGCATGAAATAATTACATCGACAAGTATTTTCAAGACAATGGGTTTACTCGTTGTCTCCATGAATATGCCCTTTAGCTTAAAGTTCATACTAATAGAGATATCTTGCTTGTTTGTCTTTATGTTAATGATCTTATTTTTACGGGTAATAACCCAAGTTTGTTTGAAGCTTTTAAGTAAGATATGTCCCGTGAGTTCGAGATGACAGACGTAGGGCTCATGTCATACTATCTGGGCCTAGAAGTGAAGCAAACGGAGGATGTAATTTTTATCTCTCAAGAAATATATACAAAAGAGATATTGAAAAAGTTTAACATGCTCGATTGCAATCCCGTGAACACACCGATGGAGAGTGGGACAAAATTATCCAAGTTTGATAAAGGAGAAAAGTGGATCCCACATTTTTAAAAGTCTCTTGGGAAGTTTGAGGTACTTGACTTGTACCAGGACAAATATACTCTTTGCAGTTGGAGTAGTAAGTCGCTTCATGGAAGCTTCTAGCTCCACTCACTTGAAGGTCGCTAGACGAATTCTTCGTTACCTAAAAGGTATGATCAACTTTGAGTTATTTTATTCTTCTTCTAATGATTTAAACCTTATTGGATATTGTGATAGTGATTATGCGGGAGATATTGATGATAGAAAAAAAATAACTGGTTTTGTATTTTTCTTGGGTGACTCTGTTATTTTTTGGAGTTCAAAGAAACAGTCCATTGTTACTCTCTCGACCTGTGAAGCCGAATATGTAGCAGTAACGTCATGTACCTGTCATGCTATTTGACCGAGAAGATTATTAAAGGAGCTAAATTTACCACAAATTGAAGCTACGGAGATTTGTATTGACAACAAATTCGCACAGGCACTTGCCAAAAATCAGGTGTATCATGATCGAAGCAAGCATATAGATACAAGGTATCACTTCATCAAAGAATGCATTGACAAGAAGGAAGTCGAGCTCAAATATGTAAAGTCTCATGATCAAGTTGCAAATAATTTTACCAAACCTCTCAAGTTTGAAGATTTTCAGAGATTGAGATCAATCTTGGAATGAAGAAGAAAAATTAAAATTAAGGGGGAAATTTGTAGGACCTATTTAAATAAAAAAGGAATAAAGAAAAGGAAGAGAAAATGATTTAGAAAAGGAAAAAACAAAAGGAATGCAAGTTGAAATTAAAGGTCAAACATTGTAAGTAGACAAGGAATGCAATGTCAAGCAATTGTGGGTGCCTGTGAGCAATTTGCATTTTCCAATTGCAAAAGTCAAATTTGATTGGCTGAATTGGACGAATCCTTCCTTTATAAATAGAGCCATTCAGTTCCATCTCAAACACACCAAAACATAGAGAAGCAATAGAAGTTAGAGAGAGTAATCCACATATTATAGTCTGTGAGATAAATAGTAAGTGTGAGTAATATTGTAGTGAAGTATTTTAAATAAAGAGTGTTATTTCTTTCAAAATTATAGTAGTCTCTTGACACTACTAAATTGTAATATTATAGTGATAATATTGTTTCGCTTGGGTATTGTATTTTACCCCGATAAAAGATTTAATGACGTTGTTAATCTTTTGTATTATTGTTATTATCATGGATATTATTCCTGGGCGGGATATTATTTTTACCAACATAGACGGGTACATGTATCCTCAGTGTCTGTTGGGATATTTGACGAATCAGTTTGGATAGTGCTGAATTTGAGGTAATGGTGTGATTGCCTGTGTTCTTCGACAATCAAGGAATTACGATGATTACCTGACTTATGATTTAGAGCATGCGGAAATAGCCCTTAAACATATGATATAACATCATTACTTGTAGGGTGAGCTATGAAAGATCCACACAGACTATATGTTTTTAGAGAAAGAATTGAACCTAAGACTATGACGAGGGCTTGAGTTTCTTAGAGATTATGATATCACTATCATGTAACACTTGGGAAAGGTGATTGTGTGCCAAACGCCTTGAGCCGGGAGTTCTTAGGTAG
Source organism: Nicotiana otophora (assembly GCA_000715115.1). Classification (NCBI taxonomy): domain Eukaryota; kingdom Viridiplantae; phylum Streptophyta; class Magnoliopsida; order Solanales; family Solanaceae; genus Nicotiana; species Nicotiana otophora. Next base: position 144,692 of record AWOL01S0021260.1, read on the forward strand.
CTTAACACGTGTTGCAGGTTATGTGAGGCCACTAGCGGGGTAGTTCGGACCTAGGCCATTAGCGGGCCTTTAGTTCTTAGGTGATCGAGCTGTTATGGTTATGATTCAAGTTGAGGAGCTCATAGTGATTGATTGAGATTACAAGAACCATAAATCTCATAGCAGAGTAGAGATACCACATATAAATTCGTAGTGTTGCAATCCATCACATGATGGCTTCTTGCATATTGATAAAATTATAACGTGACATGACACATGAAATTCTACGCATAATCCGTTAGCATGTTTTCGTATAGTAAGGTTCTTATTACAATATTACTTTACAACAACAACATCAACAAATCTAGTGTAATTCTACTAGGTTTGTTGTTGTTGTAAAAGTAAGCTGGTAATAAGAACCTTACTATACAAAAACATGCTAACAGATACAAACTTCTTCTCCTAATTGGATCATATTCTTACCAATCTAAAGAGCTACTAATGCAATGCAACAAGTATAGATGGATGATGTACTAGCACTATTAAGTCAGATTCTTACACAATTGTTAGCATGAAATTCTGATACGATATATCGGTAGTCCCAACATTCGTTTTAAATAGACTTGTACATTTAAATATGTAAATATGTAAAATTACAATCAACTACCTGGAAATAACATGAGCAAATGTCCGATGATTCACTTGCATGTGATTGATGGTACGGAGTCGCTTAGAACTCTCTAGTAAGTTGGATAATATGTTATGACGGTTGGGTATTGTTAGCTGTTTCCAGACAAGTATAAAAATAGCATTAGTCTAGGGGAGATGCTGCCGAAATTTCGATAGATTTGAGAGATTTGCTAAGATGAGGAGGTAGTATTTTGAGTAATTCAAGGTCAAGCTAAGGATACTACACCTCCAATCTGAGACCTGCCATTTAATTCCAAATGTGATTGCGTAAGTCTCCTGTGATCAGAATCATCCCTAGGCCACAAGTATGAAGTTGGCTTTCAAAATTTAGTTTAGAAATGCTCCAACAAATAAATATGCTAGATCTTTTGGCACTTCTTAATCAGGTATTATTCTGTTATTCTTGAGGAATTCCTTGAAATACTGTTTATTACTCTTAATTCACCTCATGTATTGATTGGGTATTTGCATTGAATTTTGCACAAAAGATTTTCCGTAAGCTTGTCTAGTGTTATGCTAAACACATATGCAACTGAATATGGGTTATCACCGACTGTAATGTCAAAATAGACAATCAAATTCCTTGTAGTAAGCTGAAATAAAAGTGGTTGTGTTACCTTCAAAGCTTTTTTTGTCCTCGCAGGTATACACTATGGTTTTCGATAAATAGTACTCTCAGTTGAAAAGGTAGCACTCATTTAATATGAAGCCACCGTCAAAGAAGTTTTTATGAGTAGGATGTTTGAGAAATATCATGTCAAGTAAATGAGAATTGGTTGGTTCGAATAGAACTACAACAGGTGTATGGGTTGTAAAGCATGGAAAGATAGGGTGAATATTAAGGCTAAGTGTCCATGCCCCTCTTTGCGACGAATGTTTATATTAGTGGCGGAGAATTTAACGCCCCGTAAAAAAAAATAACTTTGAAATAATGAGTGCATAAGGGGCTTATACATGTATAACACCGTTAATTTAGAGTTCACTCAGATACAAGAAGGGACTTAAATTGTGTCTTACCCGATTTTTGTAATTTCTAAGAACCTGGTTCTTTGAACTAATTGACCTGACACATATAGAAAGTAAAGTGTGAAATTTAACTAACACAGATATTTTACGTAAAAATTCTCCTTGTTCAAGGGAGTAAAAACTATGACCTACCCCAGTAGGATTTGCTTTATATTTCACTTCAATTGAGCCATTTTCAGTTACAACTCTATAACCAGACTAACTTCTAGTACCCTAACCCCTACAATCAATCAAATTGTAGCTACCCCTTCCCAAATTAACTCTAGTCTATGAAGCGAACAAAAACTCAAATTCTTGAACTAACCTATAATTATACTTCAAAAAGAAATAAGTTACAAATTTGAACAATTGAATCAATCTAAATAAATAAAAAACTTCAGCGGCTTCGTCTTCATGAACAAGTTCTTTTATTGAGTAGCTTGAATCTCCCAGAAGACTTTCTTGCCGAAATTGCTATTGCCAAGAGCAATTATGCGACTTTGTTTGAATAGTGTAAGTCTTGAATAGTTATAGAAGGTCTCTTTATATAGGTGTGAAGTTGGACGAAAATCTCCTCCAATTAATACTCCAAAACCTAGAATATTTCGGTTAAGAAAAACCTCTCCTATTTTTATTTGATTTTTTTTAATTATTCCAACTCCTCAATCGTATTCATCTAATACAAGTATCTCCATAATTATCGAATCCTTTTTGATTACGAATTCCTAGATTTGTTTTTGTCGTACACGAATAGATTTTCTTGAGGAATCCAACCTGCACAAAAACTCTGACATTCCGCGTCAGATTAGCACTCAGCCCTTTATCGGCTACGTACCTGATTCTTGTATTATCCATATACCACACCTGCTCACTAAATTAGTAGAATAACACCCTGTCCATGAACCATATTTTTTTTAACACAGTAGATTGTGTTTGTTAATCATCAAAATATTTGTGCTCAGCTCAATAAAGTTCCCCCTTTTGATGATGATAAACCTATGTGCAAATGATGCCACTGCTCGAGTCATCCTTCAACATAAGAACCAGTTTCATTGGCAGCATTCTTCACCAATTTTGTCTATGATTGCACAAGTATAAGGGACTCGCCTTTCATTCCTCGCAACCCTAAAAATGGCTATGTATAATTCAATTTTAGAACCCGCAAATAAAAATTTATTTATAGCAATATTTTATTAGTGCAAATACTTTGTCCAAGTGCGTAAGAATCAGGTTTACTGATCAACAAATATGCACATACTTAACTTTTCTCTTTTAGCATCATCGAAAAAATAATGTGTTACTGGAGTAAAAAATGAGAATGTAGCAATCTCAAACTCATGGTCACTGGAGATTCACTAACATGAACACAATGTCAATAACTCAAACATTTAATCCAATAAATTATCCAAATGTAATTTCACTAGTATTAACCAATAAACGAGGAAATTTGGTTGATTAAGTAATGTACCACATTAAGCCTAAATACCCCAAATCAAAAGACGGTTGAACAAACCAGTCAAACTGCCATCATAACCAAAACAAAAAAACAACAAAAAAAATTAGACATTGGTTATAGAAGGGATATGACTAGGGGTTGACTAGAACTAGTATAGGACACCTAACAGGACGAGGAACCAGGTTCTTTGCCGGAAGATAATTTCCCATAAAGAAGTCCTAGAAGCTTATCAAAGTGAGCATCATAAGCATCATGCTCTCTCTTCATCTTCTCTTTCAACCTTTTGTTTTCCTCTCTCAAAGAGGTATTTTCTTCCTTCAGCTTATCCTTTTCTTCATTGGTAGCAACCAATTCTTCCAACAAGTTGGTGACCATACGTTTTCTCTTTGTCCCCCCGAGGTCTGTACAATCACAATCCTTCAAGGTCCTCTCGTCAAAAAAGTCCTTCTTGGTCCCTTTCTTAGGTCCTCTTAATGGAAACCTGAAATGCTGGAATACCCTAGTCAGCAAAAATTCATATGGCATTGCATGAGTACATATGCTTGATCATCAATGAGGGCAGGTTAATTAGCCTATTTTGATCCAACACTTCCATCATTGCCAGGTCTAAGTAAGTGGTCTTATGCCTCCCCTCAAATCGAGGCAGCAAACACTTATTCACAAACTCAAACAAGAGATTGTCAACTCGTTCCATCTCCCAATTTCCTACTTTTCTTCCAATTTATTTCTCCCTCTTCTGAGTGTACTTGGAGGTCAAGTACATGGAATCCTCCTTTTTACCCAGATGGGGCCACTCACACATTCTAAATCTCTCCTAGCATTATAGCATCAAGAACCAGGTCCACTCCCCTAACGTAAGAACTCAGTGTGATATCCTCAAGCACTTTAAATTTTTTGTAAAAATAAAATATTATTTCACCATACATAACTGGGAGTAGGCACAAAAATAGGTGTGTCAAGCTCTTGTTCTCAATCTTCTCCACCAGCTCCTTCATCCCAAACATGTTTACAGTGATTGGGACGATTACTCGGTCCTTCAACATTTTCAACCTAGAAAACCAATGCTCTCTCCCCGCAATAGCAATTATCCTTTGAGTTTTCTTCCTATGCTTGGAACTGGTTCCTTTCTCCGTAGACTATAACAATCTAACTTTCTTGTTTTTGGAAGACCTCTTCTCCTTAGGTGTGGCTGAAGAGGATTCAACCTTCTTCTTTCCTTTCCTTTAAAGAGGTACTTCCTCTACCTCTTTTTTTTCTTTTTCTTCTTCTTCTTCTTCTTCTTATTCTTCTTCTTCTTTCTTATCATCAACCTCACTCACAAGGTCAACTTCCTCCACATCAGACTCATCTATCAGCATGAACCCATGTCTCTATTTTTTCTTTTTCTTGCTTTCTTCTAAGGCCTTTTTAAGAGCATCCTTTCTCTTCCCTATAGTGTTTGTAGTTCTACCCCCAAGAATAATACACCCTTGAGGCAACACTGCTTTCTTTGCTACTTCTTTTACTTTACCAGATATTTGTACTTCCTCATCCACTTTCTTTTCTCTGATCCTAGCAATCAAGTCTGCTAGCACCTCATCATCACTACTGGCACTACTTTCTTTTCTCACCTCATCTTCTTCTTCTTCTTCTTCTTCTTCTTCTTCTTCTTCCTCAGTATTAGTCCACCCAAGAGCTTCAGATTTGTATGGATCACCGTTTAGAGAACCCAATTCTTAAACTTGATCAACATCGTTTTCAACACTTTCTTCAGCAACTCCATTTCCAACCACCTCTCCCTCACCAGAAGAACCTGGTTTCTATTTAGGGGCTTCTAGTGTTTCTAATCCTGCACTAATAATTTACCTAACTAGTTCTTCTGGCCTAGAGCTAGCTATTATTTCTGTTTTAATGACACTCACATCATTAGTTATTTCTCTCTCACCTACCATTATTCCCTCTTCTTATTCCCCCTGAGTTTTAGATTCCACCACATTACCATTTTCCTTATCCCGTTCAGTGGTTTCTTCCCTCTCAATTTGTGGCTCCTCCACTACCATATTTTCATCGTCGGAATTTTCACTGTCCTCTTCATCAGAATAGCTGACCAACCATGTAAGAACTTTTGGGGCACTTTGGGAGAGAAATTGGTCTTGGAAAGACTCGAAAAGATTGAATAAGGAAGGATAGGTATTATCAACAGGAGTGGTGTTTGATTCAAAGGGACCAAATATGGTTTGGCTTGGAGAGCTCGACATTGTTAAGGGTTTGAGAAGTTTTGGAAGAATTAGAAAACTAGGGTTTCGATTTTGGACTTGTGTTCTTTGAGAAGGAAAGAGCACGATTTGACAATTACTCAATCACACTAATTGCTCTTAATCCAGTTCTAAGAAGGAAAGAGAGTAATAACCAATTTTTAAAATTTTTAAAAAGGCAGTTAGTGGCTCTGATTGGATGATAATGACGTGTTCTGAGGAGTTTGAGAAACTAGTCCTAATTTCACGTGGACTAATATTAGTCATGATTATCCTAGAAATAATGAATTTTATTTTGGAACCTTATCCCTTTTAATTTCATGAGTTAAAGAGAGCTGTTACCTTAGGATATGAACAATTGATTAGGAACCTAGTTTTAGTGATGTGGCAGTTTAACAGTTAGGCACAACTATCAGATGGAAAGGAGGTATATACGTCAGTGTCATACAAGCAAGTTCTTTGACTGATCTCCTAAATGTGGCTAAAAGAAATATTTTTTAATTTAAGATTTCATCATCAGATTAAACGTCTATGCCATTGAGACAATGTCATGCATGCATACCTGTTAACCGAGTTAGACATCTATCACACATAGACTCACTAATTACTTCACTAATACATAGTCAATCATAGAGGAAAATCAAGAATATCCTAGTTCATTTTGATTAAACCAAGCTCCAACCGTTTTCTTTCAAAGTGATCCCTGCTCAAAGCCTTAGTAAATATATATTCCTTTGTCTTGTAAAGTTTCATAGTGATATAACCCTTTTCAATGTTGTCTCTCAAAAAGTGATGTCTCACATCAATATATTTGGTTATCTTTTGATGAACCAGGTTGTTTGCCATGTTCATTGTGCTTGTATTATCACAAAATATAGGAACTCTTCCAATCACTACTCCATAATCTTCTAGTTGTTGTTTGATCCAACATAGCTGAGCACAATATGAGGCAACAACTACATACTCAGCTTCTGCAGTGGATAAAACTACATAGTTTTATTTCTATGAAGCCCATGAGACAAGGAAGTGAGCCATCCATGATATGCTCTTCCTGTTTACCAAATACCCAGCATAATCAACATTTGTATATCCAATTAGATCAAATGAATATCCATATGGGTAACAAAGATCAAGGTTTTGAGTACCTTTGAGATATCTCAAGATCCTTTGAACAGCCTTCAAGTGTGACTCCGTGAGATTGGACTCAAATCTTGCAAATAACCCTACACTATATACAATATCTTGTCTACTTTCAGTTTGGTAGAGCAAAGATCCAATCATACCCCTATTGTTTTCTTGACAGAGAGACTAGATTCATCCATACCCAACCTGATTGTAGTTTCTATGGGAGCACAGATTGTCTTTGCATTGTCCATCTCAAACCTCATGAGAAACTCCTTGATATACTTCTATTGATGTATCATTGTGCCTTTTTCCATTTGCTTAACTTGAAGTTCTAAGAAGAAATTTAGTTCTCCTATCATATTCATTTCGAACCCACTTCCCATTAATTTTTCAAAGTCATTTCATAAAGATTCATTTGTCGCTCTAAAGATGATATCATCAATATATATTTGAACAATCAACAGGTTCTTGCAACTCTTTAACAAAAATAGAGTGTTATCAATTTTTCCTCACGAGAACCTGTTCTCCAGAAGAAATTTTGACAATCTTTTATACTATGATCTTGGCGCATGCTTCAAACCATACAATGCCTTGTCCAATTTATACACATGATCTGGGAACTCGTGGCTCTTAAATCCTGAAGGCTGAAACACGAACATTTCTTCCTTCAAATACCCATTCAAAAATGCACTTTTTATATCTATTTGAAATAGTTTGAAACCCATGTAGGATGCAAAAGCAAGAAGCATTCAAATTGCCTCCATTCCTACGACTAGAGTAAATGTCTCATCATAATCGATACCTTCTTCTTGATTATAACCCTGCACAACCAACCTTGCCTTGTTTCTGGTAATATTTCCTTAATCATCTAGATCATTACTAAATATCCACCTTGTTCTAATGATTGTCCTGTCTTCTAACTAAGGAAGCAGGTGTCATACTTTATTTTTTTTCAAACTGATTGAGTTTCTCCGCATCGCCACTATCCAATCTGCATATTCAAGTGCTTCTTTGATGTTCTTTGGCTTAACCATGGATATATAGGCAGTGAAAGGGATCATATTTCTAAATTTTGATCTTGTTACTATTCCAGAGTTTACAGGTATGAGAACATTTGTAAGTGGATGAGAGCTCTGGTGTTTCCAAGCTCTCACTTGAGAATCCTAAGACCAATTGTGTTCTTCTTGTTCTGCATTAGGAATGGGTTAAGTCACTTCTGCATTGATTTCCATATCTATTCCCCCTACTTGTTGTTGTATACATCATGCTTAGCTTCCAAGGGACCAGGTTATTGTGCTTGATCTTCAACATCCCCTAGAATTTCTTGATTAGATTGATCATCATATTATAACACAAAGTGTTCAAGCTTAAACCTAGAAACTACCATTCTTAAACATATAAACAACAAACCCAAAACACATAACCTACCAGTCCTAAACAGAAGATAAGTGTTAACATCACAATAACCACTACAAAAATAGCAGCAACCCGGAATTTCAACATTCCTACCCTTCCCAGACAACCCGGAATTTCAACATTCCTACCCTTCCCAGACAACCCGGAATTTCAACATTCCTACCCTTCCCAGACAACCCGGAATTTCAACATTCCTACCCTTCCCAGACAACCCGGAATTTCAACATTCCTACCCTTCCCAGACAACCCGGAATTTCAACATTCCTACCCTTCCCAGACAACCCGGAATTTCAACATTCCTACCCTTCCCAGACAACCCGGAATTTCAACATTCCTACCCTTCCCAGACAACCCGGAATTTCAACATTCCTACCCTTCCCAGACAACCCGGAATTTCAACATTCCTACCCTTCCCAGACAACCCGGAATTTCAACATTCCTACCCTTCCCAGACAACCCGGAATTTCAACATTCCTACCCTTCCCAGACAACCCGGAATTTCAACATTCCTACCCTTCCCAGACAACCCGGAATTTCAACATTCCTACCCTTCCCAGACAACCCGGAATTTCAACATTCCTACCCTTCCCAGACAACCCGGAATTTCAACATTCCTACCCTTCCCAGACAACCCGGAATTTCAACATTCCTACCCTTCCCAGACAACCCGGAATTTCAACATTCCTACCCTTCCCAGACAACCCGGAATTTCAACATTCCTACCCTTCCCAGACAACCCGGAATTTCAACATTCCTACCCTTCCCAGACAACCCGGAATTTCAACATTCCTACCCTTCCCAGACAACCCGGAATTTCAACATTCCTACCCTTCCCAGACAACCCGGAATTTCAACATTCCTACCCTTCCCAGACAACCCGGAATTTCAACATTCCTACCCTTCCCAGACAACCCGGAATTTCAACATTCCTACCCTTCCCAGACAACCCGGAATTTCAACATTCCTACCCTTCCCAGACAACCCGGAATTTCAACATTCCTACCCTTCCCAGACAACCCGGAATTTCAACATTCCTACCCTTCCCAGACAACCCGGAATTTCAACATTCCCACCCTTCCCAGACAATAACAACCATCAGTCTTCTTAAGAAGTTCCATAGTAATAGAATTATTTTGTTCATCTAGCTGGATCAAATCATGAAAGTAGTCACAACCTTTACCACTTGTGTAACTTTGATAGCCTAGAAACTTTCTTCCATGTTTGGTTGGTATCATATAATTTTTAGTTCAACAACAACTCCACAATAGTATAAAGGTAACTCCTCCATTACGGGCACATGCAACAAGAAAGGCAACAATGGTATTTTATACGATAGAGAAGAAGAAATAGACAACCCTTGAAAACAATGGAGCTTCAATGGAGATACCCAACAAACTATAGACTCAGGAAAAAAAAAGAAAAAAAAAGAAACAAGATTTTGATAATATCTAAAAGACGATTCCATTGTTCAACAATGGAAATGAAGAAGGAAGCTTTAAATAGGGCAAAATTAATGTTAGGACCTTTTTCCTAGGCCCCATCCCCTTAAAGGCATGTGAATCACGCACTAGTGCCTACTCAGTCTTAAAAATGACACATAGTCTCAGTCACAGTCATAAGCATTTAAAATATAGAATACGCACATGTCCACTTTATAACCTGTGGAGTATAGAGTTAAGAATGTATATGTGTCTCCTAGGCTATTCTTCCCCTTCTTAATGTGATATATGTTGTGTCTTTAATTCTTACGTCCAGGATCCAAGTTTCACTTTTGTAACGAAAAAACCTTTCTTTGGGTTTGAAATGTTTTATGGTAGTTCTCTTATTTTGATTTTTCTGTAAGAATTTTAAATAGTAAAAGTTATGTGATATTCCAAAATGCCCCTCTCGGTAGCATTAATATTTTTAATATACTACTTATGTTTATGACCCAACTTTTTGTAAATGTTAATTAATTATCTATAAATACACTTTCATTTTAGGGAAAAGAAGGCTTTTTCAAGACATTCAATTCTATGAGAAAAACCCTAAATTTCCTAAACTAACTTTTACATGAAATCCCCGGACACAGGGGCGGATATAGTATTCTAATGACAGGTTTAAATAAATCTACAATATTCGACGCGGAGTACAAATTCATGCATAAAAATTCACCAAATTTGTAAAAATAGTAAATATGAATCCATATTTTGAAAATATAACGGGTTCAATGCTAAAAACTTTAAAAGTTGAACCAATAAACTTTAAATCTTTAATCCGCCTCTATCCGCGTATGAGATTAAGACAATGTGATATCATATGTGTTATTAACGATCGGCTTTTTGTAGGCTCTAACTTCTCGAGGGTGGTTTATAAAGCACACATGGAATTTTTCAATTGACCAAAGAAGGAATTTTCTGAAAACCTCAAAGAAATTCAGAAGAAAAACCACAAAGCAATTCAGAAGAAAGATCTTCTAAACAAAGAAGGAATCATTCTCTACCCGATTCCCATGATTGAAATCAAAGCAACATAACCTGGTTGGCGCATTTGATAATTGATGCCTTTATAATTTATAAATGAATTGGAGAGAGGAATCAGTTGGAAGTCTATGACATCCTGAACTAAAACTCGAATGGAAGCCAATGTTGGATTAATTGGAAAGCAAGCATATTCTGAATTTGATCCATATACCGAGTGGCAAAAGGAGGAATTTGATGTTCTTATAGTCCATATCCCAGGTATGAATTAATATGGTTCCATATTCATATACATTTCCCCCCCACAAAATCATGGGAATAGGAATTGTTTTAAAAGAATTGGGTTTATAAGTTTTTCTAAAATGCAGAGGTCAATTGATAGTGGTTTAATGACCAGAATACGAGCTTTCATTATTCAAGGTTCTAAATCATTTCTCACAAGTTTCTATATAACATCTTGAAGTTGGCTAATATTTATTCTTCTTTTTCTTTTATCTCGAGTGCAAATACTAAACTACAATATCTGCGCCAAATAGTGTGTGTAATCCAACTATTGTGTCAAACTATTTGGCCTATTTACTTTCAAAGTCTGAATACACTTTTTGAACTAGAGCTAATTGATTAGTATATATCATATAATAAATTAGCAAAGTAATTATAAATAATATATTGCTTCGGTTGCAGGTTTTAGCTATTTAAACAAAAAATAAAACTATTTCTAATTTTTGTTTGAAGATTTATATTTTAAGTGTTCAAACCTTTAAGATTTTTAATATTGAACACTTAATATTTTTAAAATTATGGGTTCATACCTACTGTTTGTTGCGATTTTAGTAGATTTTTATAGATAATCAAAACAATAAAATAGAATAAGCTCTTTTTTAAATAACAATTATCAGCCCACTTATTTGCTTTATAAAATCGTTATTAATTTAGGCTCCTTACGAATCCTCCATCTTTTTTTTCCGCAAATGTATATCAAAATCTACTGAACAGGTAAACTAACGATGCAAGTTTTATTCTTCTCCTAACGTTCATTTTCTATTTTGCGGTTCCAAGAATTCACTAATAAACAAGGCTTGAAGGTGCAAATTAGCAATTTGGGAGTGGTCAAGATTTCTGGAGATCGTCAAGTCGGTAATTTAAGAATTAAATTTTATAAGGAATTCCCAATACCAAAATACTGTAATACAGATGCAATCCAAGCAAAATTAGCAAAAGGTTCTCTCAAGATTTCATTTCCAAAGAAAGTTACAGCCCCTCCACCATTAGCTGTTAATCCTAAAGCAGATGAAGAAACATCACCAACTCTAAAAGAAAATAACTCGACTACATCCACGAAAGTAGAGGACGAAACAACAAACAACTCAAGATTGAAGAAGATCAAGAATGTAGCTACGAGCGTTGCAGCTATGGTGGCTGTGATTTCTGTCATTACTTACTATCTGTATAGCTCTACAAATAGTTGAAGGATAGTTTAATTATTTATGCAAGAAATAAGTTGGGATCTTTGTGGTCGTTTATAGTTATACTCTTGTGTAAATCGTCCAAACATTTGGGAATTTGTATTAGATGGATTTCTCTTATCGTTTAGGACTTTAAAGCAAATCCTATTATTTAAACTTTCTTATATCAATTCAGTGACCTGAGCAATTCGAATGTAAGCAGAGAAGAGGGAAAAGAGATGAGTGTGAGAGAGAAGCTAAATATGTATGGAATGAAATGAGCTCTTAGCTCAAATGAACAAGATACAAGGACTAAATGTAACTAACTTGACTAACTACACTGCCAGCTGCAATTAAACTACTAACTACACTGCCAGCTGCAATTAAACCAACTCTACCTGACAGCTGTATAATTAAGTAAACTAACAGACTTCTAACCTATGTGGTAATCATGGTTAGTGATGCTGGGAAAGCAAGACACAAACAATTTTGACAAGGTAGCAGCGGAACAATACCCAAGTCTAACGTTCCCAATCTATTTGAACCAAGAGAAGACAAACAAATTCAAACACAAATGTATACGGACAACAAGTATATAAACCAACACGAATATGGCAAGGTAAAATAATCAAACACACGAGACACCAAGATTTACGTGGAAAACCTCTTCAATGTGAAGAGTAAACACCACGGGACCAAAGACCCTCAAAGCTCCACTAAATCCATCAACAAGAGTTATAAAAGTTCTCTAAATTGGCCACAAAGCAAGTGCCAAATCCAGAACAACAATAGAAACAAGATCGCACCAAAACAATTGAAAAAAGAAGAGAAATCACTCCAAACAGGAGCTACTATTTATGCCTCCAAAACTGAAGCTACAAGTCTCCAAATCCAATCTCCATCATTGAAATTCAAGAACCAGATGTTAAAAACTCCCAGTTCAAATTTAAGCACAATCCGATGATTAACGGGTCAGAAAATGCTATTTGAAGCGGACTACCTCAGCAGAAATTTTCTGGAGCAAACGATCACACTTTTCTCTCTCACAAGGCTTCAAAAACGGTTGCACCCTTATGTTTTCTCTCTTGTTATGTTTTAAACCTAAAATATAAGGGTGGCAAGTGGGCCGGGCCTGGTCCTAAGTGGGCTTCGCGGGTCCGGTCCTAAGTGGGCCGGTCCTAAGTGGGCTTCGCGGGTCCGGTCCTAAGTGGGCCGGTCCTAAGTGGGCCGGTCCTATGCGGTCCGATCCTAAATGGTCCTAGGCTTCACGGGCTTTTTGCTGGAACCGGCTCGGGACCAGGACCACGAACTAACGGTCCCGGGTTAAGTGGGCCGGTCCCGGGCCTAAACGAGCCCACACAGAAACTTTCTATTTTTAATTTTTTTTTATAGAAGTTAGAAAAAAAAATAGTAATAAAGATATATAAGNGCGGTCCGATCCTAAATGGTCCTAGGCTTCACGGGCTTTTTGCTGGAACCGGCTCGGGACCAGGACCACGAACTAACGGT